>JABWDY010005987.1:17960-33872 GCA_013358455.1 Thalictrum thalictroides | reverse complement strand
GGGGTGGGGGTGTTCCTACTGTAGTCCCCCTCCCCTCTTTCCCACACACACCCAATCCACACCTAGAAAATAAGAATAAATGTTGGACATAGGAGTTGGTGTTTTAAAGAGCGGTGTTTACGTGGTTATGCCAAATTTTTTTCACAGTTCTTTTGTATCAGAATTCATTTTATTTTTTGTTCATGTTCTAGGATGCTACAGGAGACATTGCTGAAAAAGGTGAAGATGAGGAAGGAGAAGATTGTGACCATTCTTATCTTCTCAAGGATGACCTGGGATATGTTTGTCGAGTCTGTGGCGTTATTAAAAAGAGCATTGAAACAATATTTGACTTCCAATGGGGGAAGGTAAGGATCACATTTTTCATTATCTTAAACTCAACATTAACCTATCAGTTCTAAAGGTAACATAGACCAAATATCTGATCTATAAGTTGGGATAACCACGCTTAGGGTGGACATTCGGATATCTTGAAACTCACATATACTTTTATCAGGGCTCAAAGACCACAAGAACCCACATGTCTGAGTCTCGAAGTACAAAGGGAAAAGAAGAGAATGAAGCAGCTCCTTTCTCTGGACCTAGTGGCTCCCATAATCTCCCGGTGGTTGATATACCCGTGCATCCGAGGCACATGAAGCAGATGAAGGCTCATCAACTTGAAGGGTTCAATTTCTTGGTAAGGAATTTGATATCTGATGATCCAGGTGGCTGCATCCTTGCACATGCTCCAGGGTCTGGTAAAACTTTCATGATAATCAGTTTCATCCAGAGTTTTTTAACAAAGTACCCTGATGCTAGACCACTGGTGGTACTACCGAAACCGATTGTGAGTACATGGAGGAACGAATTCATGAAATGGCAAGTAGAAGACATGCCGTTGTATGACTTCTACTCTTCAAACGCGAATACTCGTAAGGAGCAATTAGATATACTGAGGCAATGGGTAGAGAACAAGGGAATTTTGTTCCTAGGGTACAAACAATTTGCTAACATTGTATCTAAGAATGAAAGTAGCGCAATTGCAGTGTCCTGCCATGACATTCTCCTGAAGGTACCAAATATTCTTATAATGGATGAAGGTCATACTCCTCGGAACGAGGACACCGACGTACTAAGTTCACTTGCCAAAGTTCAGACGCCAAGAAAAGTGGTATTGTCAGGCACCCTTTTTCAGAATCATGTCAAAGAAGTATTCAATATCTTAAACCTTGTCCGTCCCAAATTTCTGAAGTCGGAGACTTCCAAGGCTATCAGAAGACGTGTCATGAGCAGAGGGCAGATAGGCCGGAAGCAAGTTAAGGCTGGTATTGATGCAGCTTTCTTTGACGTGGTTGAAGAGACATTGCAAAATGATGACAATTCTAAGGGAAAAGTTGCAGTTATCCAAGATCTGCGGGAAATGACCAGAAATGTTCTTCATTATTATAAAGGAGATTTCCTGGATGAACTCCCTGGCTTAGTTGACTTCACTGTATTTGTCAATCTCAGCCCGAAGCAGAAACGTATAGTTGACAGCTTAAAGAAAATGGAAAAATTCAAGAGAACTTCCATAGGAACCTCTGTGTACGTCCATCCGCTGTTAAACGAAATCTCTGCGAATGCAACCAACGCTGATAAGGGTTGCAACTTTAACGAAAATAAGGTGGACGACTTGATAAACAGAATGGATATTAGGGACGGTGTGAAAGCCAAGTTTTTTCTTAATATATTAGGGCTATGCGCATCTTCCGGAGAGAAGCTTCTCGTCTTTAGTCAATATCTCCTTCCTTTGAAGTTTTTAGAGAGGTTGGTGGTGAAAGCCAAGGGTTGGAGCCCAGGGAAGGAAACCTTTATGATCAATGGTGATACAAGCGATGAGGATAGGGAGTTGGCGATGGAGAGTTTCAATAACTCTTCCGATGCCAAGGTGCTCTTTGGGTCAATTAAGGCATGTGGCGAGGGCATCTCTCTTGTTGGGGCATCTCGCATTTTGGTCATGGATGTTCATCTGAATCCATCCGTTACTCGCCAAGCAGTTGGTCGTGCATTCCGACCGGGGCAAATGAGAAAAGTTTATGTATACAGGCTAGTGGCTTCTGATTCTGCAGAGGAAGAAAACCACAATACTAGCTTCAGAAAGGAATTAATTTCAAAGATGTGGTTTGAGTGGAGCGAGTACTGCAGTAATTCGTATTTTGATATGGAGGCCGTCAATGTGAAGGACACTGATGACGAGTTTTGGGAAAGCCCGTCACTAAGGGAGGATGTGATTGTTGTGAAGAAAAGGTTAGTGTATTATTCATTGTTTGAGATTTTTAAGTCTGGGTTATTATTTGTGTAATCATTGGTTGTTCCTTTTTATTCCAGGTGAACCATCATATTATATGGGAGCAGGTTGTAGATTGGAATATTTCTTTGAGCATGTTGTGCTAGTGTCGATTTGATGGGGTATGACAAGTATTTACTTTATTTGTATTTTGTCTTGACTAAGGTCATCTCATTTTTATGGTGTTCAGTCCTCGGTCCTCATTCTTGATTTGATTAGTTATTAGGTTTGGACTTTACTGAAATGATGTTTATGTTTCTTTGTTTCTTTGTTTCTTCAGAGGTGTACAATTGTAAGTGATGGATCTGTGAATCTGTGCTCTCGCTTCTTTTGGAAACTGCTGATGTGTTGACACAGTTAATCTGACTATCCGTGCCTTTTTTTTAGCAAAGCAGTATAAAGTGACAGTCACCATAGCAGGGATTTGTTTTTGTGGTTGTAAAGCTGTGAATACCAGTTGAGTCTGTCAAGAAAGCTATTGTATTTTGCACATGTTACTGTAAAGAAGAATTGTGGTTATCTTTTGTTGGGAATAGATAGCTTCATTTTGAAACAGTTTAAACTTTAAACAGAAGTCTTTTCTACGAGGACTTGAATTTGAATGATATTTACAGCCAGGTTTTGAATGGTGTTTTAAGAAAAGGCTTTACTATGTCATGTTTTGCTTCTTTTGAGCTATTTGAATTGATATAGATACCATTTTAAACAAATGTTACGAGGAAAGAGGTTCTGTGATCTGTCTGTTTCACTGATGAATTGTGATTGGAACAATTTTGGAGAAAAGCTTGAAATGCGCTTTCTGGGTGAAGGCTTAGTTAGTTTGATGTGTATGCTTAATATTTGTTTGGTGTGCAGTTAGGGTGTCAAGAACACTGTAATCTGGATTTATGTTTGGTTGTAGTTTAAGAAAAGCTTGGATGATCATGTAGCAGCCAACTAGTAAGCCTATTGTGAAATCCCATTAATCTCTATTTTTCAGGAAAAGAAGAGACTAGTACTCCCTCTGTCCCAAATTAAGAGACCAGAAAATGCTACAAGTTTATCTGTTGAAGGCAAAAGCGGTTCAGTTCTGTTTTCAGTTGAAACACCTGCCATTTCTAACAACAGATTTTACATCGTCTCTTCCGAACACATGAATAAACTTCATATATGCAAGCATGCAGCTCTCCTTAGGTCTGCTGCATCTTGGACTTTATGATCTCTTTGAATCCCTGCATTCAGACCTATGTCATAAACATGTTTCTAAGATATAAATAACATTTTTTTCATCTTTATTATGAAACACAGATATTATTGAGGACCTTTAGACAAATGAAATTTGAGAACAAAACCAAGCTTGAGCTTACTAGAATATACATTTTTGAATTGCAGTTTAAAAACCTTGCTTATAGTAATACAAAATTGCTAGTGCGAAAAAAGATCTCCTAGAAGTGACTTACCACTCGTTCATCGTTGCACTAGCATGTTCAGCTTACATCAATAATGGCTAATTACTAACCTGATATTCTGCTTTCCTGGTAATGTATTCATGGACATTCACACCATTGCCTTCACATTTTCCAAACTTCACTGAAAGATTGTGGTATGAATCTAACTGGTTTTGCATTATACCACTTCTCCGCGTTGTAAACTTAACCCACCTTTAACGCTCTTTAACACTCTTCGAGCTCCAAGCATACAAGTCCACACCTGCACATATGTAGCAATCTGTAAGGGTCAAGTCTCCAAACTGCAAAGATTGTCAGGCTGTCAGCAATCACTTGAAAATTATACTCATCCAAGCATAAGACTCCGATCAAGGCAAATGACAGAGAGGATCCCTACATTTACAACTGTACAAGCTTCCTACGGTTTATGCCTGTCTCTTCTTTGACATGAATGTAGTCACGATGACTAAGTGATGCCAAACACTATAACCAGATTAAGACTGTCCATATTTGCACCTTAGTTAAAGATGATTAACAGAGTCCCCAATAGCAATTTTGGAAAAGCTATCACATAATTTAATTCAAGAAATATTCACAAATTAATACATGAAATAGTCTGAACTTCAAACAAACTTCAAACATGCAGGTGGAAGAAAAAATACCCTTAGAGAAAAGATGATCCGAGCTAAGAAGAAGATTGATGGAATAGAAGCTTACATTATCAACCGGCTGCAAAATCCAACTAAGAAAAGAGCAGATAGTGAAGGGAAGGGAGCTTCTGATGGAAAAGGTGAGCTCAACCGAATCAGAGAAGAGGAGTTCCAGACGTAGAAGACCAGCTCTTTTGGCAGTTATCTTTTTTGAATTGTGTTGCACATCTTGTTGTGCAAGTGAATGCGAACCAATCAGAGTCATTCATCTCCAACAAGTACCGTAGTAAGTGTTTTTACATATTTTCCAAGGAATGGACTTATTCATACTCTTTGATTGATCATCATAAAATTTACGGAGGAAGCTGTGCCTAATAAATTTCGTCCAAGACTTCTACCAGTTGCTTTGCATGATGCTCAGTTGTCCAAACGGATATCCCATTCTTCAATTTCTTAAAACTGAAAGAACCATTCCAGGGAATTCTTTCCCAGTCAGTAATCTCTACCATTTTCCAGGCCATCGACTACTCTTCTTCTTTTTCTAACCAAAAAGAGATCTCTAAGGATAAAATATTTAGAACGGGACTTTCAGCTTTTACTTTTGTATTATCAGATATACTGACAATTCAAGATTTCTTTTAAGGAACGACCAGCAGGGTGTTCGGGGTTAAAAACCTGGAAAAAAGACTCTTTATGACACCTAACATAGTCAGTTAAAAGTTCACTGCACCTGTATCTCCTCTGTCGAAAGCTTCTCCCCAACAGTGTGAGAAAAAAAAATACAAATCCAAGATCCTTTACAGGTGACTAGGTACTTGTTGGTATATCCTCCATCCATAAGTGACTAATTACTGACCTGATGCTGTGCTTTCCTGGTAAGGTGTTAATCCACCATTCACTATCACTGCTTTCACACTTCTGTATAAACACTGACAGAGGTTCTGGTATGACTTTCAATGGTCTTGCATCCAATGTTCCTCTTCCCCTTGTCAGCTTAACATCCTCTAATGCTCTAATACACCTAATAAGACATAACCTTTTAAGTTGCTTGCACTTACTCATTATAATCTGCAAACCAAGTTTATTTATATAACAATTGGAAATCCCAGACGCCCTCAAACTGCAAAGATTGTCAGCTATGACTTGACAATTATACTCATTTAGACAGAAACGACTACGACTAGGGTCACTACAGGAGAGGATATTAAACATCTTCAATTTCCCACAGTTTATGCCTATCTCTTGTATAATATGGGTACAGTGACAACCACTAAGTGATACCATAAATATAACCTCCAACTGCCTCCAGTTCCGAATAGACCTCGAAAAGCCTTTGCCTGTGATCCCATGCATGTCAAGGGAAACCTTTTGAAGCTTGGGTGTTCTGTTAAAGCACATAAAATCCCAATCAGAATGAAACGAAGTCAAGGATGATTGTTTTCACACATTGTTAATTTCAAATAATTTAATGTGTTCTAAGTGAAACTAGTCAAGTACAATGTTCAAACTGAAAGTGTTTAGATAATTATAGTTCCAGAAACAATAAGATTGATGGTTGAAGATGTCTTATAACCTGACAGCCACATTTATGCAATAAACACGTGATTATCAAAACTTCCTCTCCTGGATGTTGATTTTGTTTACTTTAAAGGAATCAACAATAGAACCGCTTTGATGAAAGAAAAATGATTTATGACTGCCATACTGATTGACAGCCTAGTTCATCCATGTTTTTATTCCTGACAGTAGTTATGAACCAATAAACCAAAAACAACCTAGTTCACAACATGAAGACTTCAAATGCAGAATAGGAGATAAAGCATGCTTACGAATAGTTTAATCTAGTCTTATGAAGGTACCCTCAGATAAAACAACGTGAAGGGGGAGAGTTCATCTCATCCGTGAAAGTCAAGAAGCTGGTCTATGTGCAGTAGGATGTTATCTCCACTCGTCACATTGTGCTTGAGTGGATGCCCAGTTGACAAGTGATTTAGCTCCTCAATTTGCTTCACTAATAAATAGCTATAATTTGCAGAATTTCCATTCACATTCTTTTTCTTATTCCATACATTTTTTTTAATCCATTCCATTTTTTCTCTTATTCAATACATTAATTATATAAATTGTGTAAGACTTGTTTTAACATTTGTCCCACTAAACATCAATCTCACTTTAAAAACATTAAAATCTAAAAATTCAAGCTATTAATTAATGTGTATATAATGAGAAAATTAGCAAAAGATCATACCTTTCAGCAACATAAACAAGATACTTGTCTTTATTATGAACAAGAGGAAGCATCATATCATGAAACTTGTACCGGATATCGTCGAAAACATTACCATCTCTATCAAATACACTCCTCATAACTTTTCCCAAAGCTAAATCTAATTTATCAAAATTATCTTCTACTTCATCATAACAAAATCTGGACAAACCACCCAAATCAAATTGTTCATCATCTTGATTTCCTTTCCAAAACAAAATTTCCCAACAAGCTAATTGCCATAAACGACAAACCGAAGAAACAATCCAAAATAAATATATACGATCATCTAGTCTATTGAATATGTTTAGAAGAACATCATTAGGTAAACTGTTCCAACTACTACTACTACTGATTAATTCCTTCTTCTGCTGAAATGATTCAATTGAAGAAGTACAATTGTTGCCATTACTCTTCTTTCTCTTCTTCCTTGTTTGAGCCATTATTAGCAGAAACAGTAACAGAGAGTACTAGTAGTAACTGATACTGTGCTAAACCAACCTAACCCTATTCAGTATTTATATACCGATACAGATACCGATAAAATACGTATTTTGGGGGATAATGGGCCAAGATATTTTTTTTGGGGAAGGGTGGGGTTAATTGAGAGTGATGTTTACTCTCTACAAGCCCACAGCCCACTTTATGCTAATGGCCTTTTATGATGACAGCTAGCTTACTCTTTTTGAAAATATTTCAAACATCACATGAAAATATCAACGTTCATTTAATTTGTATAAATACATTCCAAATTAAAAAAAAATTATTTTCTCAACCCTATTAATTTGAAATTTATAAAAGAAAAAATTTCGATCCTTTCATTATCACAAGTAAATTTGAGAAAGATGAACAAAGACTCTCCCACATTCACCTATAATTTTGCTTCTTTTTGTTCTCATTTTCTCGAGTTTAACAGATCTCACTATTTTCCTTTTGATTAATGAATAGTATTAGTATATATATTTTCTTGTTTAGTGATGATATTGTAAACATTCATTCTGTTGATTGCAGTTAAGAAAGTGTTTGCAAAGACTTGTGATACAGGTGGAGGAGTGTGTGTTAACAGTTAACACAGAAGAATGCGACAATACATACTGCTGAGTGCTGAAGGAATTTGTATGAATTAACATATCCCTAAACTTTGCCTTTGTCATATACCGACGAATTGTTGGAAGATTTAAATAGCTTTCATGACAATCTGATGGATTATCTAATATATTTTTTTTTGTTGATGAAATAAAATTTTATTGAAGAAAACAGAACAAAACATGGCCAGAACAGCTTACACAAGAGTGTATCAACAGGTGTGTTAATAGGGGATTAACATAGAAGAGATGCACAATAGTGAGCAATCCTAAGGAAGAATAAATGAATCAGCTCGCGCCGTTTATGATGTCGTCCCAATTTGAAAGTAAGTCCTGAAAACGATATCTTCTTCTTCCTGGCCATATTCCTCCCCAATACCAAATGATGCCTTTAATTTCCATGACCATCTTCCCTATAGTGATTTCCTTGCCACTGAAAGTCCTCCTATTTCGAAATTTCCAAATAATCCATATAATAGCAACTGGCAAGAGTTGCCAAACTATCAAACTCAAGTCATTACCCCTCTTCTTAGGCCAGACTAGTAGCCATTCAGTAACTGAAACTCTCTCAAAAATACTAGCATACAAATATGATATTGTATCTCCATGAAAATTTTGTAATTTGTTTCCCATGTTATCACTTATTAGCCATATATATTTGGTATATTTGATGAGAAATGTGTTTGAATGTGATGCTTTGGTTCATAAATCATAATGACTGTAATAACTGAAGGTTATACATAACCATGGCAAAATCATGGATGATTTTATTAGATTTGTAATTATAAATTTGAGTTATTGTCTGCATGCATAGAGCGAATTTGCCAATCTCATGAATAATGAATGTGCTTGTAACATATGAAATCATGCGGAAAACTGTTACCCTCCGCAAATCGGAATATTCCCCAGATAATTTTGGTACTAGGTTGAAATGGGAAGATTTAATAAATCGAAAAATTTTGGTATCATTTCACAAATATTCACTAATTTCGATAGATTGGGGAGATATTCTATATTAACTTAAAACTAGGGCTGTTATGTGAGCCGAGCAGCTTAAGCTCAGGTTCGGTTCGGATAAAGTTCGGTTCGAATACGATTATTATATTTAATTTAGCCGAGTATCTCAAGCTCGGCTCATAATCAACTTGGTTCGAACTCGTTGGTTTAACTAAACGAAGCGAGCTTGAGCTCAATTCCTGATTTGGGCTCGGCTCGTACGACACCCCTACTTAAAATTTTATAAATCAAGTTTTTAACTTACAAAATACCAAAATTACCCTCTGTTTTTATAATTAATACCCACATGTGCAGACCAGCCTTTTCTATATCTGATCCCGTTGAAATCCCTGCTCCTATATCAAAAAAACCAAAAAAACCAGACACCACACTCTTGACTCTTGAGTGACTTACCAATACAGTTACCCACTTTTCTCTCTCTTCTTCCGCTCCCTCTCTTTTTCCTCTTCGGTCTTCTAGCTTCTTTCTTCTCTCTCTCTCTCTCTCTGATCAGTCTCTCACAACAAATATCTGAAATAGTTAACATTTTTTTCTTTTCTAAACAAAAGGAGCTGGACTAAACTAAGGTAAGACTTCTGCTTCTTTCTTCTTCTTCTTCTGATTCAAAGGAGGGATTTTTGTTTTGTTTTGTTTTCATAGTTTGTCTTTAGACATCTGCAACATTTCTAGGGTTTAATCATTACCCCATTTCGATTTATTTACAAAGCTCTGTTCTTAAATGTGTTTTTTCAAGCTTCACAAACTTTGGTTTATTTTCTATTACTATTCATCTGGAAAATATTGCTTGCATGGTTGCTTTAGTTTTGGGTTTTTTGCTATTTTTAGTTACTTTAATCTAAAACCCTAAGTTTCTTGTTTGTTTTAGGAGAAGGAGCTTAATCGGAATCCATAAATTAGTTGACAAAATGAGCTCCCATGGTATGTATTTGGCATTTAAATGATGGGATTTGATCTTATATTCTTATTAATAGTTTAATTTTAGTTACTACATTTTTTAAAATATTTGGGACATACGTATATTGGTTTGATCTACTTGGAAACTTATATAAGATGATGACATATAGGCTAGCCAATATTTGATCCTTTCACCATTTTTTGTTTCAAAAGATTGTGGGTGAAGTATTGGGAGTATTTGCGGGACTTTGTGTGAAATCAAATATGCTACATTGTGTCATCTCTTTACTAATTTGATTGGGGAACTTTGTAGTTTAAAAAGTAGTATGAATTATCTACAATATAGGTTATATTAATCACTTACTTCTTATAATTTACATATATAAAATTGAGACGGAGGAATAGCGGGTTAAAATTAAGCAAGGCTAATTGGGGACTTAGGTTGCCAACACATTACACAAAAGAACCCCCATTGGAGTTTAGTGTATGTACACCCGTGTCTTAGAAAGTGATGAAATAGAAGCTACCCTGTAGATGTATCTGCATATTGCTTTTGGAACAGTGAAAATTATGCTTAGCCAAACTTCTAAGTAGTGCATGAGATTCAGAGATTGTATGGTATGCATACACCATAAACTCATATCATTGATTAAAATTTCGAAAAAGGCATACACCACAAACTCTGATCAAAAGAGTTAAAGATTAAGCAGCAGTTTGTCTTTGATCGATTGGTATATATTGATGTTGAGTTAATTAGGAAGAGCAAACACGATCACCAATATTTTTAGTTGTAAAGGATAGACTATATAATGCAGCTGAAGAAAGATTGCCTTCTGGGTCAAAATGGTTATTTAAAGGAATGAATATTTTTATCATATTGTCTTTGAACATATAAAGAAGTCATATCTCGATTGGTTAACATCTTAATTGCATTCTCTGTACGTGCTAGGGTGTGTATTGAGAAGTACTTAGGAACTCATTGATCTACTACAGGTCATAATTTCTTTGTCTGTTTATTTATTGCTTCTGAATTTTCCATTGATTAACTTGATCTTTTTTCTGATATCCCTTCTAAATTTTCTCTCCTTTTAGTTATGTACTCCATATCTTTTAAATAGACTTCTTTAATGTCTCACTTTTCCATTTACCAATAACAATTTTGTGGGGAACACAGAGCTTTACCCGCGGAAGCGTAAAAGGATGAAAAGATTAAATGACAAGAAAGCGACTCAATGCAAGTACAAAGGAGGCAAAGGTCCTTCTGATGTTATTGATAGTACTGACCCATTTTCTATACCAAATCTGTTGGATTCAGTGAATCTTGGTATGTATAGTAGTGTCGCCAAGGATATTGAAGAACTTCGTGCCCGGAGGTTTCAATTGCTTAATCCTCTTTTGACATTTTGTCCATCACTATCCAGCCGTTTAGATTCTTCACCTCAGTCATCTACA
Source organism: Thalictrum thalictroides (assembly GCA_013358455.1). NCBI lineage: Eukaryota > Viridiplantae > Streptophyta > Magnoliopsida > Ranunculales > Ranunculaceae > Thalictrum > Thalictrum thalictroides. The sequence goes on along the minus strand of JABWDY010005987.1, from coordinate 22,773 downwards.
AGTAAGTTGTGTACTCATGATCCGCTGAACAGCCAAAGTAATGAGGTGTCAGAGTTATCGGATAGCCAGACTTGTCATTTGGCATCTCAAGAAATTATTGATCTGGATGAAGAATGTCTTGTTATTGATTCTTTCGCAGCAGAAAAATCAAAGTTGGTCTCCAAGTCATTTGTTGAGGAAATGCAAGAATATCACTGTAAAAATGTTTTTCCTGTAAATGCTAGTCATGGATCAATACATTACATGGAAGAACAAAATTTAGAGAATGACCTTCAGGATCATAACAGTCAAATCATAACTATTGATTCGGATGAAGAAGATAGTAGAGACCAAATTGACACCACACAAGTTTCCAGAGACAATCCAGAGGCTTCAAATTATGAAGTATCAGAAGCATCTCGATTGGAAGTACCTTGCGATTTTGGTCTAGATCAAAGAAAAGGTCTTACTACTCATTCGGTTACAAGTCGGGAAGTTCATGATCAACATGCTCACAACAAGCAGGCCCTTATTCTTGATTATGATGACGAAGAAAGTAAAGAGCAGCATGTCACTACACAAGCTTCTAAATACAATCCAGAGGCTTTAAACTTTGAAGTGTCACAAACATCAGTTTTGGAAAACTCCTCTATCTCAGATTCAGATCTAGAAGATATTACTTATTCAGACACAGCGTTTCGTGACGTTCACAGAGATCAACATCAACATGGTAGCATGTTCATAATTGCTTTACCAGTCCAGGATACAGTTCATAATGCATATCGAAGGGGTTGTTGTCATGATCGGGAAGGTCTCTCGAAGAAGCCATTTGAAGATTTTGCAGTGAGTTTTTGTGCATCTGTGCTACTTAAATTACATTATTTATTTTCACTTTCAATTTCTCGATGACAGAGAATTACCAACCCGATCCTTTTATCTTAGTTTCTAATTTTATCCCCTCCAACTTATTTGTAATTGTGCTTGCATAATTTTTTTTTCGAGAGGGGTCTTCTTAAATGTATCTCTAGTCTTGACTCTGTTAGGTTTAATTCACCATGTATCGATTCCAAAGATTTACCTCACTTAATTAACCATCAATCCCCATCATGATCACTACGTGTCTGATGTTTGAGTAGTCAATTTAGTCTAGACAATAGATTCTGTTAAAACCACTTGGCAACTCTCCGATCAATTGTCTGGCAGAACTGAGAAGCACATTTTGAAGCTGTTGGTAGTTTTCCTCTATTTAATTCATGCAGTTTATAACTTTATATATTACAGATATTTTTTGGTTGTGCTGCATGATTTTAGTTGTATTACTTGTATAAGTAAAAAGGATGTGTTGTTTCTAGTTTGGTTGTGCTGCACATCTTTTCATCAATCTTTTGTGTCCATCAGTAAAATTTGGTTCACCTCATTCATTCTGTGTTTGTCTTTCACCATTCTTTTAATTTTTAAACAAAGAATGATACTCTAAGCTTTGTCTATTTCGTTCATTTTTTATTCGTAAGATGTCTGTCATAATCAAATTCAGGGCATAGAATTTCGGGGGCGTAAAGCTTTAAGAGAAGAAGAGAAAACTTTGAATTCTGGAATAGAATCAGAAAAAGATAAAGGTGTATATCTTGGTGTACAAGATGATTTTGTGGGCGAAAAAACCAGTTCTGAAAATGACTGTGATGGTCTTGGAGACATCTGGAGGGAAATGAAACTAGCTTTGGAATGCAATAAGGTACCCGTATTTATATCGTTAGATCCTAGAACTGTTTTTATATCATAAGTTTTCTATTCGATTTTGACTATTGAATAATGGTTTGTAGTAATGTCTTAGTAGCTATATTAAATTCATACTTCATGCTGTCAGCAATTTATAATGAGATCTGTACTTCATTCTGTTGATGGTATAATTAGATCCTACATCAGTTTTTGCATCGTGTGTTTTCAATTAGGTTTTAACTATTGAATAATAATTTCTAGTAACATATAGTAGCTAGAGTTATATTAATAGTTAAATCCGTCGGCAAATTTTGATTATGAATATGTTTACAAGATTCTGTGGCTACATGAAGTTCCATTTTATATGTAGGCGTTGTGAGACTAGGGTAGTCTGTGATAATGGAAATTTGTGTATATAGTGTTTTCTCCTTTATCTTCTAGCCAATTTCAGCTACTCTGTCATAATTGAAATCTGCATTCTGCCATTTAGCAATAAACAAATCCAAACTACAAGTGTTCTGAGTTTCACAAAACCTAATTTGAGTATATATGACTTCTTCAAGACTGAAATTCAGATAGTGCATACTAATGTCTACATAGAATATTCACTAACAACCTAATAAGAGATAACACATCTTCCCTAAAACCTTTTACAGAAGAACATACATAGAAAGGTTTTTTTTTTGAGAGGTCATAGCATTTTTCTCTAAGGTCGGGTAGGGCTCACACTAAATAAAAAAAAGGGAAATTTGTAAGCATTATCATGCAATGCCTGTGTTTCAGTCTAAAGAAAGTTAAACGCACATTTGAGTTATTCATAAACTTAAGATGCCTTGTTTTCTTTCTGAAAGATTCTGGAGGAAGAAAAAGGCGGTGTGCTCCTAGGTTCTCCAATCTTCCACGAGAAACTCATAAGTAAAGTCTTGGTAGCTAGATACAGGGGCTGTCATGCAGTAAAGTTATTATGGATTATTTCAGTTTATTATTTTTTCCTTTGCTAGGTTTCCATTGGAGACAATGATAAAAACAGTGAAGATGAGGAAGCACAAGATTGTGACCATTCTTTTCTTCTCAAAGATGATTTAGGCTATGTCTGCCGAGTCTGTGGTGTGATTAAAAAGAGTATTGAAACAATATTTGACTTCCAATGGGGAAAGGTATTTATTGCTTTTGCTTTATCTTGGCGTTAATTCACTTAATTGATAAATTAGGATACCCATTTCAAAGTGAATGTCTTGACACTTACATCTTCTTATCAGGGATCGAAAACCACACGAACTTACATGTCCGATTCTCAGAGTAAGAAAGAAAGAGAAGAGAATGGTGCTTCCTTCTTTGGAGTTAATGGTTCTTATAATCTAGCAGTCACAGATATATCTGTGCATCCGAGGCATATGAAGCAGATGAAGCCCCATCAACTCGAGGGCTTCAATTTCTTGGTTAAAAATTTGATATCTGACAACCCAGGTGGTTGTATTTTAGCCCATGCGCCAGGCTCAGGTAAAACTTTCATGATCATCAGTTTTGTCCAAAGTTTTCTAGCAAAATATCCCTGTGCTAGACCACTGGTGATACTACCCAAAGGTATTCTGGCCACGTGGAAAACAGAATTTATAAAATGGCAAGTAGAAGACCTACCTTTGTATGACTTCTACTCTTCAAAGGCAGAGAGTCGAACGGACCAATTGGATATACTGAAGGAATGGGTTGAACACAAAGGAGTTTTGTTCCTAGGATACAAACAGTTTGCCAACATTGTCTCCAAGAGTGCAAGTAGTAAGACTGCAGCTGCCTGCCATGATATCCTTCTGAAGGTCCCAACGATTCTTATATTGGATGAAGGTCACACTCCGAGGAACGAGGACACCGATGTACTAAGCTCACTTGCAAAAGTTCAGACACCTCGAAAAGTAGTATTGTCAGGAACTTTATTTCAAAATCATGTCAAAGAGGTATTCAACATTTTAAACCTTGTCCGCCCAAGATTTCTTAAATCCGATACCTCCAGGGCTATCAGAAGGCGTGTGATGAGCAGAGGGCAGATAGGGAGAATGCAAATTAAGGCTTGCGTAGATGCAGCTTTCTTTGATGTGGTAGAAGAGACATTGCAGCATGATGAAGCCTCTAATAGAAAAGTGGCAATTATACAAGATTTGCGAGAGATGACTAAAAATGTTCTTCATTACTATAAAGGAGATTCTCTGGATGAACTTCCTGGGCTTGTCGACTACACGGTACTCCTCCATCTCAGCCCTAAACAGAAACGTATTGTTGAAAGCTTAAAAAAGTTTGAGCAATTCAAGAGAACTTCCATAGGAACTTCTGTATATGTGCATCCCCTACTAAAAGAATTGGCAGAGAAAACAACCATGGCTGAGAAAGGTTGCAACATAAAGGAAGACAAGATGAACGACTTAATAAACAGAATGGATGTCAGAGATGGGGTGAAGGCCAAGTTTTTCCTCAATATGTTGGGGCTATGTGAATCCTCTGGGGAGAAGCTTCTTGTCTTTAGTCAATATCTCCTTCCATTGAATTTTTTGGAAATGTTAGTTGTTAACACCATGGGGTGGAGCATTGGTAAGGAAATCTTTATGATCAATGGTGACACAAGCGCTGATGATAGGGAGGTGTTAATGGACCGGTTCAACAATTCTCCTGATGCTAAGGTGTTCTTTGGTTCAATCAAAGCGTGTGGTGAGGGTATTTCTCTTGTTGGAGCATCCCGAATCTTAATCATGGATGTGCATCTAAATCCGTCTGTTACTCGCCAAGCAATTGGCCGTGCATTCCGACCAGGACAGCTGCGAAAAGTTTACGTGTACAGGTTGGTGGCTTCGGATTCCCCGGAGGAGGAAAACTACAATACTAGCTTCAAAAAGGAGTTAATATCGAAGATGTGGTTTGAATGGAGTGAGTATTGTAGTAATTTGTATTTTGATTTGGAGACTGTCAATGTGAAGGACAGCGATGATGAGTTCTGGCAAAGCCCTTCATTGAGGGAGGATGTGAATGTCGTGAAAAAAAGGTTAGTACTTTTTATAGTTACATATTGATATCTTGGTTATTATTTGTGTAGTGTGTTGGTGTAAACAGCCTAAAATTCCTTTTTTTTTTT
>JABWDY010005986.1:0-10737 GCA_013358455.1 Thalictrum thalictroides | reverse complement strand
AAAAAATTTTGGTTTTATTCGTTGTAGTATACTAACCTTGCAGGAATAATTCTTTCAAAATGAAGACAAGAAAATAGGATAAGGATTAGCGCCAAGCTTGAGATAATATCCTACCTTTATATTTATCATATATGTCATATAGAGGACTATGCCCATATCTTGTTTGGGGGTGGGGTATTATATTACCTAGCTTGACGTTTTCCATGTTTTATTTACGACTATGACAAGATTTACAAAAATTGAAAAATCTTTAAAAATCCAAAAATATTTGTTTTTTCTTAAAAAGGTAGATTTAGTGATTTTCAATGATAAATGTAAATCTTCAATTGCCATGATTAGGAATTGCTTACATTTGAAATTCGTATATGATCATTAACATGTCAAGAGCATGTTTTATCCCTTAACATAGATTTCGTTCATGAAAACATTGACTAGCTTATTTTTGTGCATATAGTGTCAATTAGCATAAGTCAAGTTGAGATTGATTGATCTTCTAGGAAACCCTAAAAATAGTGTGGAGATTGTTTTTAACCCAAGTGAGATTTGAGCCTTTCTTTCTTTGGAGTGTATTTACGTACATCCGGGCCCGAGGGACCCAATTCTTGCTAAATTTTTGAGTTCGTTCTTAGTTTCTTCATTTTATTTTTCTAGTTAATTACAAGGATGAAATCAAGTGGGTGTAATATAAACTTAGGTTTTGTAGTTTATTTCAAGACGACTTCATAATATATTTACCTTGAAAATGATTTTGAACATTAGAAAACCAAAAATAGCTTTTTTAGCCTACCCATATATCATTATCCAATTAGGAGGCCCTTTGAGCCTTTATATAAGCTTTTGCTTTGTTAGCCAATTATCCTTACCCAACTCCAATCCGGCGTATAACCCCATGTTATTATTTCCATTACCCATTTTGCCGAAAATGTCAAGGATGACAAGTTTTACAAGGAAAAGAGAACAAAGTGTCTTCAAGTTAGAAAGGAAGCTTACTATACATATCAAAAAGTTTGAAGATATAGTTTTTGTATACTCCACTTGAACAAGAAAAATACAAAAAGAAAAGAAAAGTTCAAGAGAAAAGAGAAAAAGTGAAGAAATTCCCCAAGTTACAAATCAAAGTGAAGAAATGAGTAAAGAAGGAAATTGTACAAAAGTTCTCAAAGAGTTGTGAAGTTTTGAATACCTTTGATATTTTTTGTATTTCATAAAAATCCTTTTATCCCTTTTCACTAGCCAATACCTAAGCTAAGCTACAACCTATTTATATTCAATTGATTTAAGGTTATATGTGGGGAAAAGTGGTGAGTAAATGAGAAAATGCTAAGGTGAAATACCCGACATCTTTATATGTGATCAACATTCCATTCATAAGAGACTAACTCATACAATGTCTGTTTTTTCTTAATGTATTATGCAATGTGTGAGACGTCCTCTTTTATTTCCATTCCTCACATATGTGGTGCATATACATATACACACATTCTTCGGAGTGATATTTTTATTTTTGAGCGTATGCCCGGTGAGGATTGCATCAAAACACTATTTTGAAGGTAACTTAGTAGAAATATCTTTTGATATGAGATTTATGTTATTTGAATTGGCATTATTTCACTTTTATAAGTTATGTTAAGGTGATTAGTGAATTATCTCTATGTTGAGAAATAACGCATAGTCTTATATGTTGATGTTGATTATACTAACGGATTATGTAAGCATGAACTCATTATGTTGAAAGAAGGTCTACTCTTTGAATTAGTTCATCATCATCTCTTCCTTTGAAGTTTGTGGGTATCTTCCTTGGAAAACCCTCACGAGGCTACAACTCGTCCTATCGGGGATTCCTATAGGTTTAAGGCCTTGTTGCATATGGTAAATGCAATCATACATTGCCTACGAAAAGGTAAATATCTTATTTTTTAATGGATTTCTTTCTCGCCCTTATGCTTTTTGTTTCACTTTCTTGCTTGAGGACAAGCAAGGTGTTGTTTGGGGGTGTTTGATAAGCGCTCAAAAGTGTAAATTTATCCCCTTAACTCATGTATATTTGTCTCAAGTTATGATATAAAGTGATATGATATGCTTGGTGTTGTTAGAATTACGTGTTTGTAGGTGCATTTCGCCCGGAAAAGCTAAAAGGAAGCAAAATACGGTAAAAAGGCAGTTTCAACTAGCCAACTTGACGTAATTAAACGAAAGGGTTAGAGAGCTCGGATTTTAAAGCAGAAAAAGACATTGGAAAGCTCTCAGTTCCTACTTCAAGACTGTCAAGATAGATTGCAGAAAACAGAGATGGAATCAAGACAAAAAGACTCATCAAAACCGGCCAGACCCAGTTCCTAAAGGCAGTTTTTGGGCCCATTGGGCTTCTTGGAAATCGTGTTTCTAGAAGGAATTTGGACCCAAGATTTTGACTAAGTCTTCCACGTAATTTGACCAAGCTCTCCACCAAATTTCAGCTCCAGAAGCTTCATATAAGTTATCTAAAAAAATACAAACTCTTTTCTAGCAATTTTCAAGGAGTTCAAGGGTTAGAAAGACTCATCCCTATATAAGGAGAGGAGAGCCACGAAATTCATTATGCTTTGATATTAAATTAAAGTATCATTAGGTTTTTATATTATTTTATGTTGAACAAGAAGTTCCATTTATTTTAATACAAGTCTATTTACTTTTCAAGTTCAAGTTCTTCATATTTTGATCATATTTTTACTTTTCATGCAATTTAATATCTTGTATTTACATACTTGCCTTTTAATTATGTCTTTTTCTTTTACTACTATCATGATCATCACTACAATCACCATGAGCTAATCGATTCATGTGGTTTTACAAGTGGATTAGGTAAGTAGAAGAATTTACTACAAGTGTTCCATGTTTGCCATGCTAGAAAGGTAATTATTTTATGATTGATCTCGTAGAATAATTTTTGCTCTTTGTTCTTCATAATAAACAAAAGAGAGATCTTTTTGCATGTGTAGAGACTTTCGAGCCTCATACGCCTGTTAGCATATCTTGGCTTCAAGAGAGGGAAGGTAGTTAACAAATTGTATAAAGAGAAGTGATTCACTACTTGCATGACGGCATTGAAATGAAAGGTATTGGGTCTTGAATACTTCTTGAGGTCGAGTTCCTGGGTCGAGAGCAAGGGAACTCATCACCAATTATTGCTTGTCTATGAGTTTATAGTTGGATGCATGGTAAACAAAGCATGAGTAGTTAATTTGGACACTTACCTATGAAACGAAGTAATACCCCACTTTTCTCTCCATATTCACAACCCTCTATATTTCTTGCTTGCTTTACTTTGTTTTGCACTTTCTTTACTTCAATCATATTACTCTCAATCAATCAAATCTCTACAATCAATCAATCCTTCCATAAACGACATCATACATCATCGTTGTTTCTTGTTTGTAGTCAAAGTACCCAATTCTTGGAAAGAGTGGATTCGATACCCGATACTTGCCTCTACACTAATTTTAGGATTGGTTTAGTTGTCAAACTAGGGAAAATAAAAAGTATTTGATGAGATATATTTTTAGTAGTGCTAGTAGAGTTAACTTGTTTTTGCAGATTTGTTTTGCTAGCGCTGCTAAGGTTTGATGGGAAGCACTGCTAACCGAAAAACCGTTACATCAGCAGATCTGGAATCTCATTCAGCTACAGTTGTAGGTATCTCCTCATCTCCTTCACAATTCTCATTTTCAGGTTAGTAGCAGTTTGTGATTTATTCTGGAACCTTCTGATGTTTCTCTCCTGCCAGATAAAGTTCACAGTGGCACATATCATGGAACAGTAGATTGCGGCAATGACTGACTTCTTCCTATATGTCATGAAAATATTCATCCACATTCTGTTAGTACTCCTCATGTCCAAGTTCAACTCCAACATGCCTTTAATGTAGCTCCACACTTCCCTAGTGTATCCACACTCAAAGAATAGGTGTTTTGAGTTCTCTCTTTCCCTTTTACAAAAGACACACAATGAATCATTGATAATTCTTCTTCTGCAGAGATTGTCTTGAGTTGGAATGCATCCCGAGAGAAGTTGCCATGCTGTAAATGAATGTCTTGGGACTAGCAACTTGTTCCAAACAAGTCCATACCATTTCACTTTAGGGTGAACTACACACAGAACACTGTATGCAGACTTAATAGTGAACTACCCAGTATGTATTGGAGTCCAAATAATCCTGTCTTCTTCCATCCTTGAGTTGATCTTAGTAGTAAGAATGCTTTCTTTCAAGATCTGACTCTGTACTTGGGAAACCTCAGAATAACAATGCCCATTTTCAATCAAAACTTCAACCTTAGCATCAAAGAACCTACACTACACCATGGGTCATGCCAGAGTAATGTCTTCCTTCCATTAGCAATGTTGTGAATAGTGAATATTACAGCCTCTTCTCTGCTTTTCAAAACATGTCTCCAAGCCCAAGAGCAATCTTTGGGAACTTTGGTGGTCCAGAAATACTTTCCCCTCAAGTGATAAGCTCTTGACCACCTAGCCCATAGAGAATCCTCATTGGTAGCAATCTTGAGAACAAGTCCCATAGAGGCAGCTTTGTTCCACCTTGCCAAGTTAGTGAGCCCTAGACCTCCCTCCTTAGAATTCAAACACAAAGTTGTAGCATTAGCTTGGTGCAACCTGTTATCCATAGCTGGGCCACTCCAAAGGAAGTTTATACATTTCTTCTGCACTTGGTCCAAACCTGTCAAAGGAAGAATAAATGTACGTGACCAATAAACATAAAAAATTGTAAGACAGATTTGATCAATTCAAGTTTCCCTGCATGAGAGAGAAATCTACTCTTCCAGTTGCAGATCCTAGCTGTGATCTTCTCCACAAGTGGTAAGCATTCTTTGACATCCATCCTAGAGGTAACTAGTGGGATTCCCAAGTAGTTAACTGGTAGCTTGACAAGAGCAACCCCAAGAATATCTGCCAGTGCCTATCCATCCTGGTCTGACATACACCCTGCTAGTAAAGTAGTTTTAGCTTGGTTCATGAATAAACCAGTAGCATTGTAAAAACTATCAAGAACTGACTTCACTGCTTGTATTGAGTTAGTTTCCCCTTTGGTGAAAATTAGCACATCATCTGCAAAAAATAAGCTAGTGATATTTAGTCTTTTGCATTCAGAATGATAACCAAGATTACCAGTTCTGACTTGTTCCAGCAGCATAATGTTTAGAACCTCCATCACCAAGACAAACACATATGGGGATAAGGGATCTCCCTGTTGGATGCCCCTTCTACCCTGAAAAAATGCCTCTGGTTTACCATTAATGAGAATGGAGAAGTTGGATGCCATAATACACATCTTGATCCAATCAATCATCTGAGGTGGAAATTTGAGTAATTCAAGCACCATTGTAATAGATGCCCAAGAAACCATGTCATATGCTTTTCTTAGATCAAGTTTTATGGAGCATTTTGGAGAGCCATCCTTTCTATAATAGTTCCTCAGTAGCTTATGGGAAACCAACATATTATCCTGAATTGTTCTTCCAGGGACAAATGCATTCTGACAGGGTGAGACAGTCTGGAGATAAGGCATGTCATTCTATTGGCAATAATCTTAGAGATGCATTTATAAACCACATTGCAGCAGGCAATGGGCCTGAAATCAGTCACCTTGGCAGGATTCTGAAGTTTAGGAATTAGACAAATGAATTTAGAGTTCACTCCTCTTGGCATCAAGCTAGTAGCAAATGCACTCTTCACAGCCTTGGTGAAATCTTGACCCACAATCTCCCAGCAAGCCTTGTAGAATTTAACATTAAATCCATCAGGTCCTGGGGCTTTGTTATCCCCCATCTCAAAAAGAGCTGACTTGATTTCTGCATCCTCTATACCTCTGATCATAGTAGCACTTTCTTCAACTGTGATATAGTTAGCAAAGGTCATCTCTCTTATGTTTTCTACATCCACCATGTGGTCAATTTCACCAAACAGATTCTTGTAAAAGCCAGTATTGTCTGAAATGATTCCTGCCTCAGTTTCCAATTTGTTGCCTGCACTATCCTCAAGGACTCGAATACACTTTCTCTGCTTCCTTTCCTTAATTGCATGGTGGAAGTAGGCTGTAGGCCTATCACCCATGGTTAACCAGTCACATCCAGACGGTTATTTGATTTGATTGTGTTATGCGGCAGCTAGATTACAATATCTTTTTAGGATCTGCTTCTCTAGTCTACTAAGAGCCACATCTGTTGGATTAGTTTGCAACTGTCTCTGAGCCTCCTCTAAATGGGAAAAAGCTGCATGCACCTTCTCATGGAGTTTTGAGCAGTTGTCTTTAGCCCATTATTTTAGTCTGGATTTCAGAGCCTTCTGTTTGAACATTAAGATCTGCATTAGATTAGCATAAACTAGAGAGCTCCAAACCTCAGTAACCAATTCTTTAAGCCCTTGCAAACCAACCCATGCATTATTAAATCTGAATGGAAAAGCCTTCAAATCACTTGCAAACCAAGTCAACAAAATTGGAGAGTGGTCTGATATGCCACGAGGGAGAAATTCAGCTTGAGTCACAAAAGAAGAAGTCCAATAGCAGTTAACAAGGCATCTATCAATTTTAGACATTATCCTGCCATCTCCATCAGAATGATTAGACCATGTAATCGAAGTAGAAACCAACAAAGGGAAGATCCTGCAAACCAGCTTCTACTAGACATTCTACAAAAGGTTTAGTCTCACTAGGATGGACTAAAAAATGACTAACTCTCTCCTGTGAGTTAAGAACATTGTTAAAGTCACCTAGGACACACCAAGGACTACTCAGACCTCTTGAAAGAGATACAATGTCAGCCCAAAGAATAAGTCTATCAGCTCTAGCATTGCTAGCATAAACACAAGTAAAGTAAAAGCTAGAGTTAAGAGCAAGGACTTTAACTTGACAGTGTATAAATTGCTTGCTCTCCTTAAGCTTTGTCACTTCCAGTTCCTCACCATTCCAGGCAATCCAAATTCTACCTGCAGGATGAGAAGCATAGTTTTTCACAAAATTTCATCCAGGACAACAGATGTTTCTGATTTTGTCAAAGGAGTCTTGTTTAACCTTTGTCTCCACTAGACCAAGTAAATTCACCTTCTATTCTAATCTTCTAACATTCACTTCCTTGGCATTGTTGAGATCATTTATTCCTCTTACATTCCAAACACACAGTGGTTTGCTAGCCATAACAACTATTTTTATTAGTGTACCCAGACCCTCAGGTCTATTTGTTATTGTTAACAGGCCCCTTGGGCATACCCCTTCCCTTCTTCTCTGTTACCACCACTTTCTGTTGAACCATCTTCTGTGGCTTTGCCTTGGCTGCACTTTTAATGCTTCTAAGCTTGGGAGTTGGTTGTATATCTGCTGAGGGAGGTTCCTTCATTATATGATCTTTAAAACCCTCAACCTCTTCATCAGTATCCATTTCAGGATCAAATCCTTCATTTCTTCATCAACCAGAGCTTGGTATTTCTCCCTCTCCATATTGTATCGTTCCATCTCCTCAACAGTAATAGCTTCCTCAATTGGTACTTCCACAAAAATAGCCTGGAGAAGAAATGGACCTTCATCAGTCACTTTACATTCATGCCCCACTACAAATGTTGTTGATGGCTGGTTAAACTCCTCTTCTATAATCATAGCAGTAGTTGTCACAATAACAACTTCTTCTGGAACATTTTCTATTATCTCTCCAACCTGGTCTTCTGCAACAATGACAGTTAATGCCTCCATCTTGTCATTGTTGGCTTGTTGCACTTCATCCACTTCTTTTTGAGGTTGAATAATGTTGACTTCAGGTTCTTGGTAAACTACCAAGTCAGTGATATTGTCCTCTTCATTATCCCCTTCTTCCAACCACCTCAAAGCTTGGTTCTTGTTGGTCCTGAGTTGAAGAAATGTCACTTATCTCCATTCCTTGAGCATCCCTTTTACAGCTAGGTCCTGCAGTGTCACTTCTTTGCCATGAAGAAGTTACCTTCTTGTTGCATTTGTTTGTTAAGTGACCAAAGGAGGCACATTTAGTCCACTTGCTAGGAATCCAGGTGTATTCAACCTTCACCTCTGACTTTTGCTTTGATGACTCTAGGAAAAGAGCAGTTCAGATCCACCTCAACACAGACTTTAGCAAATTTCAGTCTAGTTTTCTTCGTAGTAGCTTCATCTAGACACACAGGTCTCCCTAAAAGACTAGCCAAAAATCCTAAACCATCATCAGTCCACAATCTCTTTGGGACTCCTTCTAACTTCACCCAGATTGGCAATGATAAGATTAGATTCTTACCTTTTTTAGTTTCTGAACTCCATAAACGGATAACAAATAACCTTCCAGCAATAAAAACCGGTCCTTTCTCTATTGCTGTCATCTTTTCCTCATCAAATTGAAACTTGAAATAGAAGACTTCTTCATCAGCCACCATCTCAAAATTTTGAAATCCCCATTGTTTCTGAAGAACAGATCAAACTAGAAGGTATGGTAGTCTCTTACCCACACCCCACTAGGTAATCTTCCCATTCATGATGTCCCTTCTCAACTATCTCGTCTGGAACCTCTGCAATTCCGTCAATAATCACCAGCGTAAAAAGATTGAGTGTTGTTTTCAGTTTGCCTGCATTACCCTTTTGAAACAAAAAGTTCCAGGACATTGGTGGTTTGGCTTTATCCACTGTTTTCCCAGGTATGGGAGGATCAGATCTAACGACATCCATCTCCTTTGTTGCACTGATTCAATGGCCGGAGAAAACCCCGGTGAAAACTACCTTATTAAGCTAAAATTTTCGGTACCACTAATTGCCTTATTCTGAAAGAGACTCGAAATGATAAATAAAACGTGTGAAAAGTCCAGCTTACCCTCCGCTACAACTAGTATGTTAGATTGCTTAAGTTACTGCAGCAGAACTCACATCCGCCATTGTTTAGAGTTAGAAGTTATAAAATAATTTAAAGGTCCTACCGGGATTTTGGCATCTAGGAGCAATTTTCAGAATTGAATGGGCTAAATGGAGATTGTATATATTGAGGGTGTGTTTGATAACCTATTTTCCATGGAAAATCGGTTATTTTCCACTCTTTTCCAGTGTTTGATAACAGTTTGGCCCAAGTGGCAAAAAAAACTAAGATTTGCCAAAACCTGCTCACGTGATCTAATTTTCCATAATTTGCCTGGAAAATCAATAAAAAATATTGTTCCACCTCTTGAGGTGGAACTTCTCATTCGCCAGGCTTTTCCACCTCCAATTCGCCCGGTATATAACATAACAAAAAAAAAAACCTCACCTCTTCTCTCTCGTTCTGCTCTCTCATGGCTGCTCTCTAAACGGCGAAATTCCAGAAACAAAAACCTATCTCGAACAGTTTCAAGTAAGTCTTCCTCTCTTATTTTTAATTTTCTTTCTTCTTCCTTTTCTCAATCCTCTCTTCTCTGTTTCTGAACTATTTGGTTAAATTTTCGTTTTTGAATTCGAATTTGATTTCTAGGGTTAGGTTTTTCAAAATCAACTTCAACTTGTGCTTTATTAGAATCATCATATGGATAATGGAATCCATAACTGATTCATGTTTTGTTTCATATCATCATATGGATAATGGAATCCATAACTGAAAATTTATCAGTTAGATATCAATATATGTTCGTTTATATGAAGCAACGCGATTTTGATGAATTTCTTATTTATCCAGTATTTATCATCTAAAAATCATATATAAACTGATTCATGTTTCGATTGTTTGTTTTGTGTTTAAGTTGTATGACAATTTGAGGTTTCTTATTGTTTGATGAAATGCTTAAATGAAAGTGTTTTAATTTATAAAGTTTCTTATATATCTATCTCTGTAAGTAATCTACTTCTCTGAATCGTCTTCTACAACTTATTGTTTTAATTTATTAGGATTCAAATTTAATTTGAGCTAGGGTTTTTAGCTTTTTATGATTTTCGAATTTTGATTATGATTTTGGATTTTGTTAGCCATCAGTAATCTTTCTGACATGTTTAGTGAATATTAATTTTGTTATCCTGGATTTAGATATCTTCATAAGTTCAATAGGCTAATCTTTAGCATTTTGGGCGGCTATGTATTTCTATTGTTCTGATTTCTGAATACATTTTTCACATTAATTGTTACTAGACACAAAGTGCTTGTAAATGGGTTCTACTTTAGTACTTTGTATATCTACTTATTCTGAGCTTCACTTAATGGCAGTAATCTTCTACCTTTTGTTGTCCGACTCTGGTATCCCATCATTGTTTTTCTCTTTGTCAAGAATTTTCTTAATAGTAGATTTTGTTATTGTGAATTGCTCAAGAACAAAGTCACTTGATGAGGTCTTTTAACTGTATGCAATTTTTGTATTTCAAGGATTTCAGTTATTAAAAATTGAGTAGTAATTGTTTTTATCTAATACTCTTTTCCCTTTGTTTTATATACTCTTGCAGCTTATCAATCTTCAAACTCATCAGGCCTGTACCAGGTGAGCATCCTTTTGGTACTTATTAGAAGGTAGTCATTAGAGTTGGGCCTCACAAACCATTTAGTTTAAATGTTGCCCTCTGATTCACTAGTTAGTATGTTTATTTGAATTTTTGCCTTAGGTTGGACTTAATTGAACTAGTGTTATACACACTTTTTGTTGTGCAATGCATTCCCCATTCTTCTATGTGCAATATATGTACCTTTATCCTTCCGGTTGTCTTTTGTTTTCTTACAATATTTAGATTGTTCTATTTCACTTGGTGAA
>JABWDY010005913.1:1961-17446 GCA_013358455.1 Thalictrum thalictroides | reverse complement strand
TTTTTTTTTTTTCTATTTTGTTTTATCAAATTTTATGACCATATAAATACATGGAAATATTACAAAATTATTATTATTCAACAAATATATCCATCCATTTTTTTTCAGAAATCGAATATCTGAATATTTTCGCCATATTTTTTTTTAAAATAATCATTATATTAGAAAAACTTAGTCAGAATAAAGGTTACAGAACATAAGATTTAGTTTCAGTTGAGTAGAAAGCCAAAAAGATGGCAAGACGAATGAACGAGAAACTTGCGAGCTAAAATCTGTTTTTGAAGCCAAGATATGAGTTGCGCCGTTTCCCATCCTTTTACAAAAAACAAAAGAAACTGAAGTAAAAAAATTGGAATGCTTTTTAGTCTGGTCTAGTATCACTTTTGCTGGCCAAGATAGATTAACATTCTTTCCCTACAGGTACTCAGCTGCATTTTTGCTATCCGTTTCCACCTCGACGTACTTCAGTAAGTTTGTAACTATTTTGTAATAAATCCAATAAAATAGTGTGTTTTTAAACTCATAACTCCATTATACCGGGAGAATGTGCATAAATTCCCCACCGCAACGCAACCCATGCGAAAGTTGTGATCAATAATGTTTATGCCAAAAGATAAGATACAACCTTAATAATACTAATATTCCTAAATGTTGGAATATATATATGCACAAAAACATTATCTTCAATTCATATAACAATCACTCAACCAAACAGTGCTCTTTTTTTTTTATGAATTATTTGGTCAATGCATGTGTTTTTCTTCTAAATGTCTTAATCTTTGACTGGGATTTACACATCACAGATAATAATATCATAGAGTATAACATAAGACATCACACATTGCAATATAATAGCAGTAAAGCAAGAGACAAAAAACACAGAAGAATAGATAGATATAGGTTCATTGCATGTGAGTATGTGACTGAGCATGACCTCCAAAGGGGCGTTTTCACACATGTTTGTCAAAGATGAATCATCATCATCATCAACCATTCAACCCTACTAATAACTAGAAACTACTAGAAAGGAAAAAAAGGACCACTGTTTTTGGATTTCTAACTGAGAATTAGACAACAAAGCATGGTGTTTGTTCATTTAAGACAAAATGCATATTCTGCAAATGAGATTATCAGATTAACATAGGATAGGATTAGCTGCAGAACAGAGCACTGAGCATATCCATTGTTATGTCACTACCAAGTACCAACCATGAAAAGGTTAAAGGTTGATGCATAATGCATTACAGACTAAATTATTGGCCTGCAGCTCAAGGCAGATGCTGTGATGTATGAATATGTCCAACATTTTCTGATTATTATGTGTTAATCATTGATTAAATAATGTTATTATTGATGATTGTGTAACTTGTAACTGAAAAAGAAGAAGATGATGAGCATGCATGTAAGTGAAAACAAAAGTTTCTCAGAGATGAATTTGTTGCTCACAGTCTCTCATTCATTGAATTGGTTTTGACAGTAGTGTGCACTGAATGCAGTCACTTAAGTATGTAACACAATCATACTGACGAATATCTTTCAAAAAAGAACAGACAATTCAACAAATAGCAATACACATTACCTATGCGTAGCTAGTTCGCCAAAGTCACATTATAGACCACAAAGCAATCAAATCCAGTACTTTCTTATTTATCAGCAATGTTTAATCTTTTGCGTGTTGGCACTTAGCAGTATGTTTTCAGATTTTCCAACACTAGAGAATAACAAAGTACAACACAAGCAACTTCTAATAGAAATACTTAAAAAGTTAAAAGAGTAACTGAAAATGCTTATATGATATACAATTATGCACCATTCAACTTATATAAGTTCATGCAATTCCAAAATTATGTATTCACATTCTTAAGCAAAATATATGTAAACCAAAATCATACCAACCTATAAAAGCAATATTTTGTATACAAAAGGACCTTTACTATCTATATTGTTACCTGAACAAAAGAATAAGAAATTAGTTTATTCAGCTCCCGCAGTTTCTTCACAACATTAGGCTTAGGGTGGAATTTATTTATAATCAACACCACTATAGTACAACAGTGAGGGGTTTCAGTTATTTTAGATGGTAGTATTTGTCCAGGAGCTTCTCCGAATATTCTCCGAAGGTCAGAGTTTCATTTGGCATGATTAACTGAGAAACATAACATTAATTTCAGTGTTAGACCAAAAGCATTCAAAATTTGTCTATCTATTGCATCGGAAAACTAGTTCAAAGAAAGGAAGCTATCACACCTCAACATTTATTACACTGAGGCAATTGCTACTTTCGCATTTATCCCGCATGGTGGGACAAAGTAAAACAATGCTTTAGGACTTTTTATATCAGAGTATTCCTCTGACTTGAATTGAGGTCAAAGATATTGCTTCCGTGAAAATTGAAATAACTTTTAATGTACAACTTGATTGCTAACTGGTAAGTCCACATTCCTATCCAAATTATGCCAGCAAAACATTGTGCATGCCAACAATAAGAGTATTAACGTTGAGATAAACATACCTCTTGATGGAGATGCACCTCCCCCGGAAACTTGAGACTTTCATCCCTACAGAATGAGAACAAAAGAGTAAATTCATAAATAGACCCTTGATATTGTTTCCAGAGCTACAATTCATAGACGTCTACTATAATAAAATCATCACTTCAGCAAATACTGTAATTATATTTACATTTATCTTATCATTGAAGAGAAGTGGATAATATGGTGGTGTATGATATAAAAACACATTACTGTATAGTCAACTATTTAGTCAATAATTTTACGTGTTTACTTAATGATTTGAGTTCAGGCACTGTTAAACATGTTTTATTGTACCAGTCGGGTTGCATAAACAATGCAAATGTTAGACGCTCTACGCCAAAAGCCTTTTCTCCTTTAGGTGCCTACAAGACAAGAGGTACAATATCATTAAACATGAGCTTGTCTATAGTTCACATGTATTGCTGATTAAAATAGGACAGGAAAGGCAGTACCCTGACACAATGTGGTGTTGCACACAGACGACCTCTTGAAAGAACCTCAGTAGTTTCACCAATTTGGTATGCTATCTCATCTTCTCCAAAGACAGCCTAATGCATCAAGGAGAAAATATATTTTAGAGCAATCTATCTTTGAAAGACATATAAAACTCAGAATTATTTTGAAGGGTCCATGATTCAGATATCCACAGAAAAACAATGATACATGCATGCAAAAGCATTAATCATCAAATTCTCTAAAAGCATAAATCTGATATTAAGACTACTAACGAGTAGAAGGTAGTTTCATTTCAAAAACAATACAACCACCTACAAATATCATGCTATTTGTTCAGTCTTGCCAGTTTTTTAGGATATGTTGAGTGATGAATGATAACAACTAACTTGAGGTTTGCCAATTACTTCAAAGGAAGGACAAGCTATAAAAATTTGCGGGAAATCTATAACTGACAAATAAAATATGCAAGCATAAAACATTTGAGAGAAATATGATTTCGCCATTGAGAGCTACAACAGGGACAAGAAATATTACTTTCAAAATTTTATCATTTCGTGTCTTAATATAAAGGCCAGCAGCACTGTCAGGGCAAGGTATTTCTTCACCGTCTCTCATAAACATGCCACAGGTAAGACCTACAGATGCAATTCAGCAACAAAAAATCAAATTAGAAACCTGTCAACAAGATCTAAAGCATCTGATTTGATGATTTCCAGAAGCATGAACACGTTTTTTCAACAAATAACTTAAAACAATTAATCAGGATACTTTAACAAATAATGAAATTACGGCTATGATGATCAACCATTGAGTTTTTGACTTTGAGCACTAATGATACAGTTACTAATAGAGTCGTCAGAATGGAATTTGAACAATCAAACCTACTCATCCCATTTTCATATAAACACTATAAAATTGCACAAGGCATCCTTTTTACAAAAAACTAATCTAATGGGTAATTTCTGTGTCGTAGACAAGGCTTTGACATGTATGAGATGCGTCAAATAAGTGTGATAACTAGTTTTCCCCCTTTCAGTCTAGCACAAATACAGTCATGAAACTCATTTTAGGATAAACGAAAAAGATAAATATAGACAAAAGTCATAAAATTTCAGATAAGATACTTGTGAGCTTTATAAAGTTTGATCATAGATGGATAAGGTAGATATTAAACACCCTTTGTTGCCTATACATCCATTATTCAGCAGCAACAAGCGAGTTGTTACTATATGGCCCATTAATAAAATATACAAAGAGAAAAAAGTATAATATATAGAAATGATTTACCTGTCAGAGAACCATGGTCTGTATGCCACCCACACCATGATGAAATGTTGCCAGCATCTTGGGCACAATCGCTGCAAGATAAACCACACACTAATTGTTAGATGCTCAGATATGATAGCAGTCGAACCAACTATTCTATAAATTCAGACTTAGTTTTCTACTTTGTTGTTCTTCTTAGAGAGACTAGTCATATCAGTCAGTTGATCAGAAAAAAGCTCTTCACTGGGTCGAGTGTTCGACATTAGTTTATCAGAAAACTCTGATGTTTCGTATGACTTTAACTTATTTTAAGAAATGAGCAGGGATTGATTTTACTGGGTCAAATACATTTTGAAGTGTCGAGATGATTGAGTGTGGTTTATGACTAAAATTCCAAGCTGATATTTTCCTTCTAAAATTGTAACCAAAACAGTTTTGCATCATGCTAGGTTTCCTCAAAAAATTCTTTCATATTTGTGACTGCCTAGATCTTGACTGTTATCATTATCGGATAAAAGGATAAAAGACTTGTAGATGACAATCTGTCTAGTAAACAGTGACTTATGTTAGTGGTTGGAATACTGAAAGAAAAATATACTTAAGAGTTCAAGGATAAATAAATCTTAGTGAAATAAAAAAGGAAAAATCACATAGTATTTCTACGATGCAACGATATGGATATGCTCACAGAAATATGGATCTGAAGCTCGATCACAAAGGTATTCATTTCAATAACCTGACTCTGTTACTCTATGGATACTGCTATATATAGATAGGGTGTGGCTACTTCTGCTTATGCCTTTTCTGCTGCTATGGGTGTTTTCACTCGGTAAACTAGGCACTCTACCTCTTTTGCATGCTAAAGATGAACCTACTTGTCCATGCTATATTATTCCACTAGTTGAAAAACCCATACACTTTAGTCAGCATTTTGAAGTTCCTGATGAACCTGCACTCTTTAATCAGCATGTCGAAGCAAGAAACTGTTGTGATTGGCTCATTGGTCTTCATTGCAGAAGACCAAACCTCCTGATGGACTGTCAATCTCTGTATCAGCATTTTGAAGTTATATACCATGAATCAGTGACCATTCAGGTCTTATCTTGCTTCGCCAACCATTTAATCTTTTATGTAGGCAGTGCCCATCCTAGCCAAGTACATTCTGTACAGGAAATTTCATTTCTTTTATCTACTGGCCTATGCCCAAAACCATGGCCCACCTCACACTCATACAATTGTTTTGAAAACGCCTATCTGACTAAATTCTACACTATCTGACTAAACGGACAAATATCCTCCACACTACTGGAAATATAATGTAGATTTTTGCAAATGCATATGTAATTGTATAAAGCCTAAAATTTAAGGAAAAAAAAAGAACAAACCCTAAATTAAAAAACCAGTCCTACTAGAAAAGCACTGGCATCAATAGAATTAGAAGTGAAAAAATCAACACCTTCTTTGTGCAGGGAAATAATATAATAGACGACCTTTGTGACAGCGAGAACGCAGAAGTATCTGTTCAAGGCCTTCGTCATCACCTATTGTCATCCACTTGAGTGCTGCTTAGTCAAGATAACATCATGCTGAAAAGTTAGGCATAGAGCTAACATGTTATAGGCAAGCTTCCAGTAAACAAGTAAATTAACAAATTTACGTGATTCACCCATGCCAAATAGCCCAACATTATATTTAATAATTATTTCATAATAAAATAAACAAGAAAATAATGCTCCTTGATAAAAGTTCATTTGTCAAAAGAAGGATAAAAGTTGTTTAGGCTGCTTATCAAGGATTCCTCAAAATCTTATAAAAATCTATAAGCACCGTGATCTGTAATTTGATACTTTTGACTCAGTGATGCAGGTGGCCTGTGGACCACAAAAATATGAAATGTGAATGTTACTTATCCTTCATACTATACTTCTACTTTCTCCAGAAGATATAGAGTGAACTCAATAGGAATTACTACATATTTACAGAAAACTCTTTATTTAGTTTCTGTTCCATTGAAGGATGATCTTTCATCTGGATGTGTATGAGGTTTTATGGTCCCACTTAGGGAAGCTCAGAAATAATATTTAAAAATGAGAGATATGGAATCATCCCATGTTGTCGTAAATGCAAATACATTATCTTATTTCTCACAACACTAGGGTCCTGTGTGCGTGTTCCATATCTAGAAAAGCTGACACATGGGTACTGTCATTATTTTTGCACAACAAAAAATTTATACGACAACACAATAGTTCGATATGATCGCTGTGTTTCAGACTTTCAGGGTTCTCTTAACTGGCTTAGCACTCTACATATGCAAGCTCTCACCTGAACAAATTCCACTGATAATATTACAAAAAAATTAATTTCAGAAATGCTGTCATTGAAGAATTATGCACTATACCTCTCAAATTTTATGGTAATGAAATATTTACGTATCAACAAGAAAAGAATAGATAGAAACAACGTGTTTGGTCCAACTGAAACTGGCTCAACGCACCGTCAAAGAAATTATAAAGTTATGATCCAGAGAACATACAAAATTTGCCCTCTTGTACAGTTATAAGCATTGATTAATTAGCCAATGATAAAAAAAGCATTCATTTTGAAACGATCTTGATTTGACATCAGAAATTTGAAAACACTTCAACATGAGAATAGTTATTGCATACATATGATGTCCAAATACCCTCATCATTTGCTCTTCCACTTCTGATTAAAAACAACACATAGATGAAAGCTACAACTGAATTGGTATTCATCAGATTACTAAATTAATAAGATCCAGAAAATACTGGTATAAGTTTCAAAGAGATAAAAGAGTACAACAGTTTAAGCAGTTGCTACGGTTATAATAATATATAAATGATAGCCGCTTAAGTTTACGAATTTGAACAGTAGATAAAAAGTAAATGATATAATCTGAAGACTATACCATATTGGTCGCAATGATATGCCAACATCAACCCAACATCCAGCATCAGCTTTCCAAGAGCTTTAAAAGCTGTGTCATCCATAAAATGCATTTGTTAGACAGACTTGGAAAACCAAATACTCAAAGATGTCTCAGAAAAATCGCATTCTGCAGAGTAATTTTAGAAAGCGATAAACAGAATGTGAAAACCATAGTAATCATTATATTTTAACTGAATACACATGATCCCCTGGTAGAGCCTCGGTAAGCAGGTAAGGCTTGCTATTCACTTATTCAGTATTCATTCACTAACTTTTCTAGTAAACTATCATAATCATTCATTTAAAATCAAAGACAAAAAAAATCATATCATAAAAGTTATATTTATTATATCCAAAACAGATTGATAAACACCTGACATCGAGTTGCACAGAATGGAAAATTGGTATCATACAAACTTGTACCATAATAAAAATGCATGCAAAAAGAAGGGTCTATGATGTGATCTCTTTCATAATAATCGGTATAATGTATCATGTTGATGCGTATTCTGAAAAGTCAAAGGTAATCTCCCCCTGTTGCCAATAAGTAGTTGCACTTCTACAGCATCAACATTAGAATATGCTATATACTTCACAATATTAGGAAGCCGGCATCACAATCATCATGATGCAAAAGGCTTCTTCAAACTATTTGAGTTGCCCTAACCCTTGTGCCAAAGAATTATGAAATATATTTTGCAGGAAAGATGATGAATGGATACCTGGTTCAAGTTCAGGTAAAGCATCACCAGGCCAGATATTTGTCTGACAATAGGATGGGTACCTAGATAACGTAGGCTTTTAGAAATTCCACTGATGAATGGCATATTCATACAAATTCAACAAATCAAACAGAACATATTTATTGTCTACATCTTCTAGCAAATCAATCATTGCTGATCATTGGTAACTAAAAGCCACCAACAGCACACAGTACGCATACAAACACAAAATTTTCAAGGAAGAATAATTTCCAGTTTAGCATTATGATGTAACAAGAATAAATAGAGACTTTCAACACATAGTTATAGTGATTATAGGCAAAACCAAACAATAGTCCTTACCGTTGAATAAGGGAAGAATCGGTTGTAGGTGTATCTAATATTGGATTTGCATAAAAAGAGCCCTTCAACGTATCTGCAAGTTAAAAAAGCAGGTAGATCTCAAACAGGGAATACTTATGAAAAGAGCATGATTACATGTCGACAAACTAAATATCATGTCTTTAATAAAAGGCAAGATCGAAGTATATTGCATGTAGGCCTTTGCCTCAACGGTAATGCATCCCTCTCACTTTGAGGAGAGGTCGTGAAATCAAAACTCCTCAACAGCTGATTGTTGACAGAGTTACTTCTCTTAATTAAAAGGGTAAGGGTCCCTCCAATCTCGCTTGCCAACAAAAAAATCGAAGTATATTATTAAGAGTATGTGACAGGGTCGACCCATCAATCCTTTAGAAACTCATAACCTAGAACTAAATGCTATATACTTGTATACAAGCTTATAAGATGTTGATAGTGATACCATCTGATAACTTGTTCTGTTATTGTACGTCTTCAAGAGTTCGCTGTTCTAAATATCTAGCAACTTGTCACATTATCAAATCCTCAAACCAGTCATTCTGTTAGAATGCCCCATACCAGCAGCTAACCACCACCATCCTCATCAATACACTCTGCAAATTCCTCCATTGTCCACTTTTTTTAAGGGAAAATATATTTCAGATGCTAGACGCATATTATCAGAAACAAACTGGACTTGTAATTTGTAAGGCTTTAAGTGCATACAGCCACACTCACAAGCAACAAATGAAACATTTACAATATATCTCCCAAGTTAATCCCATTATCATTTCAAAGGCACCATTATGTTGAGTACATGTGCTAAACATCGAATCCTGACGATAGGACTAATTTTCTGCTCTCGATCAACTGGAGCAAACAGTATATTGATTATTAAGTTGTCTTCATGCTGGGATACTCTTCCTGTTCACACTAATTTCCTAAAGGCCAATTCAACATATATGGAAAATAATCAAATCTTGTTCTTGAGATCTTTTTAACTACTCCTACAAGCTATGTCACCGTGTTTCAAAATTATCATTTGAATTATTGCAAATATACTCATAACCTATGTAGGTTTTCATATTTCAAAAGCTTGGTCATGAAAACTAGTGATTCGACAACTCATGAAAAAATTTTAACCTTACAAACTTGAAGCATGAATGTCTTACCAGGCTTCCCAGATTCAAGTTTCTCTTTCCCATGGCTCCAACCAAAGTTGTACCTATGGAGCACGGAAGAGTACAAATATGATTTGTCACTTCACTAAACATAGAAAAGGTGTCATAGCAACTTGAGATGAATAATTCAGATCTTCGAACAATGTAAGCAAAAAGGGTAGCATTATCTGGTGACAAATGAATGCTTTGGAGTACAAAATTCTCATTATCCAGCTTTGCATTGAGCCAATAAGTTATGTATGTGCCTATGTGGACACCTAGACGTTGAGAAAACATTCTATGAGCTATGAGCTGCTAACTCACTTTCCCTCTTGATAACTTTCGTTCTCACTCACAAGTTCAAAGAGGCAATTCTTATCAAGGCGTAGCAGTTCTTCGAGGGATGGACCTTAAATGAAACCAATAGTGCTCTATTCTCACCATAAGGGTCAAAGCTTATGGATTAAGCCATATTTTATGTTGTTAACATATTTGAACAACAAAAATCTACCATCCACTAATCCTCCAGTTCATGCAACATATTAACCGTTCGTATAATCCTTCCTAGACTTTCCATTTATTTATTTCACCATCCCCCTTTCTACAGCATTGAATTTATTTTATAGGTATGCAGCTTCCTGATCGAAATATAATATTTCTGGTGTTTTCTCGCAAAAGATTTTAGTACTAATTTGATAGTCCGTGTCTGTGAAGTAGCAATCACAAATCTATACAAACTGTAAGCAAGAGCATTCACCTGCTATCTGGATCTTCTAGCGTTGTTTTCACCTCTTCAGGAAGATGCGCTAACCTGAAAACAAAGAGTGCCTTCAAAAAAGTTTACAGTTCCAAATCTTATGCCCTCAACCCTCCCAACCACCACCACCTCCTCCCCTCCCACACATACACACACAATCCAAGGAAAAAAGAAAATTCAAATAAAGAACCTGGGTGAAAGATGAAGGAGATTATGGCGCAATGAAGAAAATCCAGGGACCTATAAGAAAAAAGGAGACAATTACCATAATTAAAGAGGAATGAGAAGCCAATACAGGTAAAAAAAAAATTGGGATAAAGGAAGCCATATATTCTTAAAGCAAACCAATATTGTACAAGCATATGAAACATCATATTCATATAGACATATACACACGCCTAAAGGTAAACATTCTATTATTAAATACTTTGATCAACACGAAGAAGTCAAGTCATGGCCAATCTTTGACACTTGACAGACATCCATGGCCTTGAATTGTCAGTGTTAGTAATTTTTCAGATTAAATCTACAAACCCTAAAAACTGAATAATCTAAGAACCCTAAAAACTGAATAATCTAAGAACAGCGTTATGAAATTCAGTCCTGAAAGCTACTCATGCCTATTTCTATCTTCAAATAGCACACTTTCGTCCGACTAAACACCTCTCTGATTCATTGACCCTAAAATTAACTCTTGCTGAAAGAAATTCAATAACAGAAACAAGGAATATAAAAGAAGTCGATTAAAGAAAAGAAAAAAACAAGAGAGATATGAAGCTAGTTGAAATCGTAATCAGAAATTGAAAACAAAATTTGTTTTATGTGTTGGCAAAAACATGGAAACAGTTTTAATAGTAGTTGACCACTGTGATGACATTGGTATAAGCTGATTAAAAACACTTGGGAATACACTTTCACCAAAACACTGAGATATTCAAATTCATGAACACGTAAATTAAATTAAAGATAGAATCTTTACCTTTGAAATAGATATAATTCCCAAACCATTCGGTCCAAGCCCTGCTTCAATCTTTGTGGACAAATCAGCATTTTTATTCTATATTCACATTCAAAGAAACCAACCAATAAAACATCTTATAAACTCAAACTACCACTACAAACAAAAAGACCCAAAACCAATATTCGAAAAACAATTGAAACCCATTCAACAGAAATCGTTTTCAGATAGAATTAAACTTACTTGAAGATCAGAGTAAGGTATTGAAACTGTTTGGATAGTTGGTGAAGCGTTTTGGGTCGAACAAGCCATATTTCTGCATGAAATCTGTCGAGAAAAACACTGATTTAACGATAAAAGTGATGGGAATTGAAGGGAATCAGTTTGGAATTTGTTTAAAAAAGAGTTTTTTGTTAAGATCGGAGGTTTCGAGAGCGGGAAACTACTCATTCTCTTTCTTGCTCTCTATGATGAAGATACCAAAGACTTGAGCTTTAGCTGTTACAATTTGGGCCTTAATATTGGGCCAACTGTTCATATTGAATCCATTTAATGTCCGGAATAAGAAAAAGCCCAAAAAAGTCGTTGGCTTGGACTTGGACTTGGACTTTTGGTCGTGGCTTCGTGGAGCTATATAGCCCACAATCTAGTATATGAAAACAACTCATTCCACACCACATATTCATCAAGAATAATACATACATATACAGAACTGAAACAACAGATTCATCCACATCTCCTATTTGCTTGTTTCAAAAGAGATTTAAAGAAAGATGGGAATGGTGTTTGGAAAGATTTGTGTTGAAACTCCAAAATTCCAGCTTATTAAATCCACAGCTGAGTATGAAATCCGTAAATATTCACCTTCTGTAGTTGCGCAAATCACCTATGATCCTTCACAGATGAAAGGAGGAGATAAAGATGGTGGTTTCATGGTTTTAGCCAGTTATATAGGTGTTATAGGCCAACCCCAGAATAAGAAACCTGAAAAAATCGCAATGACTACACCCGTTATAACCTACTTGACTGAGTCTGAAAAAATAGCCATGACAGCACCTGTGGTAACAAAAACAAGTACTGGAGAAGCTGATCAGGAGAATAAGAAGTTGGTGACAATGCAATTTGTATTGCCATCCAAATATACTAAGTTTGAAGAAGCGCCGAAACCAGTTGATGAAAGAGTTGTTATAAAGGAAGAGGGAGGGAAGACTTATGGTGTGACGCGGTTTTCAGGAGTTGCAACAGATAAAGTAGTGAATGATAAGGTGGAGAAACTTAAGAAGAGCTTGGAGAAAGATGGTTATAAGGTAATTGGAGACTTCTTGCTTGCAAGGTATAATCCACCTTGGACTTTGCCTCCATTCAGAACTAATGAAATCATGATCCCTGTTGAGCTTGTGGAGAACAATTGAGTCAGAGAGTCAGGTATATGTTTTAGGCTAATTTTGCTTGATTATGTGCTTTGCTTGGAGTAAAAACAATGTAACAATTCTGAAAGTAATAGAAGATGCATCATACTTTTTTCGCAAACTATGTTCCAGCACAAAATCGGGAAGTAAGGTTGGTCCTATAACAACTCTGATCAAAATTTGAACAACCTGACAAGCTTTTCTTAGTGAAGTTTTGTAAATACAACTTTGTAAAAATAAGCAAGACAATTTATATGAGTTTCATCTTATTATTACATAGGCAAAGTTTAAATCGACAATGTTAACACGAAATCTATCTGGGTGTTATGCAATATCACATTTCAGTCTAGTATCTCATCCAACTCATTCAACCAGCAAGCATTATTCCAGTTCAATGCACATATACTTTAATCCATCTGCGATTCTCATCTGTTTGTTGATTGAGTTCACACAACCTAAAACTTCCACTAGGATAGCAATTTGTCGTCTATGCAGCAACTGACACCTGACTGCATCATAGAGGAAAAGGTAGATTTATAGGTCCAGGTGTCCAGCATCTTTTGCAACAACATACAATCTCCGTTACGGTCCATGTCCAGGACTGTTTATCAGATTTTGAATCTGAAACCCTTCTAGTTGCTGAACTGAGGGTCCTCATGTCATTCTTTGAATCTTTATTTCTCTATGAATACAATGCTTCTCAAAATTTCCAGCATAATCTATACTCTTTGAACAAAGAAATTCTGGTGGAATAAGACTGCAGAACTCACTTGTTTCTGAGAGTTTATCGTGAAACAAGAATCACTGACTTGCCAAAACAATCCTTTCGCAGCATGCCCACATTGACAGAAGGCCTCAAGTTACTATTCTGACAAACAATTGCAGCAAATCAAAGTCAGTGAAACGGATTCGCAATGCAATACTTAATCTAGAGATTGCATAAATGAAAACAACATTCTACAACAGCCTTATCACAGAGATTTTGGATAAGAAGCAAGTTTGGTTATCACTGTTTGCAAACATAACACAAAATAAATAATTTGAAATCAGTAAAGGTCTTTCATGTACTCACAGGTTTCTCAAAACCATTCAACCATTCGAGCTCTGCTGCTACTTCTTTCATTGGTGGTCTTTTTTCACCATTAAACTTCAGACACTCTTTGTAAGTTTAGCAACTGCATGAACTTGTTCTGTCTTTCCCTCCTGTATGATTCCAGCTTCATGATTTTCACACAAATGGTTTTCTTTCATTGCCACAACAAAATACGTGCCCAAGATTCTTTTTTTCTTCAACAAATGGGCTTCCTTCCTGTTAAAAGTTCTGCAAGAACAACACCAAAACTATAAACATCACTTTTTCCGGTTAGTAGGCCATTATGAAAATATTCTGGGTCGAAATATCCCATAGTTCCCTGGACTAATGTGTTTATTTGTGTCTCATCCAAGGGATTCAAGTATTCAACCTTGATGCTCCGAAATCAGCCACTTTTGCTGTGTTATTTTGATCTAGAAGTATATTTGTAGACTTGATATCTCTATGAATAATTGGTGTGGACGCTGCAGAGTGTAAATATACAATTGCCCCAGCAGTTTCGGCTGCAATCCTCAAAAAGTCTTCCCAAGAAATAGAAATCCATGCATCCCGGCCTGCTTTCGTGTAGATGATAGGACAGGGTCCCATTAGACACAAACTCGTAAACAAGTAAGGGAACTTCAGTTTCAAGACAACACCCTAGAAGCTTCACAACATTTCGATGTTTAATTTGAGTAAGAATAACAAACTCATTAATAAATACCCAGCCAAGTTGGCTTTCATCAATTAATTTTGACTTTTTGATTGCTACTACTCTCAGCTCCGTTAAGACGCTTTTACAGACTGTAGCATAGCCTCCCCTCCCAAGAATATGATGCTGATCATAATTGTTGGTTGCCAGTTTTAGCTCTTCTGATGTAAAGATCTTTGTTGAGTCGACACCTCCTTCCTGTGAAGAAATATGTTGTTTTTGTAGGAAGTGACCATTTTGCCGAAGGTATTTTTCTTTGCGTTTCATGAGCTCTACGTCTTTTCTTTATGGTTAGGAACATGCAAGAACCTCTAGCAAGTATAAAAAAAAACAATTCCGATACCTGTGTTCAGATCCAAACAGGTGAAATGACACCCCTAATGAGCATGCATTCCATCAGACATGCATACATTGAAGCAAGTTGATTACCTAGAGTGAGCTGCAACACTGGAAGTGTTTTACTCCTTTTAGTGCAACCAGTCCCATCTCCGTAGGAATCATCTGGGCAAGAGCAGCTATAACTTCCTTGATTGATTGTTATCTGGATTCTCACATTCATTAACATCTAACAACCGTAATAAACATAAAGATAACATTAGCTAGGCAGATTATACAATAAGAGAACAAAGAACGGCGATTATTTGTTTTATTCCCGTAGATATTAAAGAAGCACAAATGGCTATATATAGATCCTATGCTATTTCATCAATTAGTTTGGATTTTTTTATGGCAACTAACTACGCTTAAATCAGGTAAAAATCCTTTATAATAAACAGTACCATTACTTCCTCGCCCAAGAATTTGATGTTGATCATAGTTGTTGGTTGCCACATTTAGCTATTCTGTTGTAAAGATCTTTGTTGACTCAACACCAGCATATATCATGTGAAGAAATATGTTGTTTCAAAAATATACCGCCATTTTGCTGAGAATATTTTTCTTTGAGTTTGATGAGATGTCTTTTCTTCATGGTAAGGTATAACCAAGAACCACCAACAAGTACAATGAACAATTCAAGTTTGAGACCTGTATAGAAATTTTATATAACCCTATAAAAAACTGGGAAAAACAGAGAAAGTTTAATACTAAATCAACAGTACAGTACATATACTAGGAGGTAAAATTAAGAAATATTACTAATTAAATTA
>JABWDY010005862.1:8847-21123 GCA_013358455.1 Thalictrum thalictroides | reverse complement strand
TTACATAGATGGAAACAAACAACAATCCGAACGTAACTCTGCTATATAAAGGCCATTTATTTTCCTAATGATCCTTATTGTAGGTAGAAAGGCCATACTATACATTGGACAAGCCACATTGTAATCTCTATGTTCCAAGTCAACAACAAAGCAAGATCACATGAGGATGTGATTTGAGCTCCACACGGCAAACACGATATTGATAAATTTTAATTACCAAATATTCCTCATACTCTTACTTTCAAAAGATTACAAAATTAGAATGAAACTGCAGAATCTAGTAATTAAGAAGATAACAACATGCTCAAAATACGACAAATACGAAGATGGAACCTGGTCCTTCAACTTTGCTAAGGCGAGTCCTTCGACCAGCATATCTCCACGTGTTCCCATGCTCGGTTGTTCCTACTGGTAGTCTATGAGGTAAATTGGTAGAAGGACTTGGTATTGTAATCCAGCAAATAACTTGGTACTCCTGCGTCACAATGGGAGCATTGCAGCTCAACTTTCTTGACACACTCCATCTACCTCTGCATACACACTCCAGCTATAAATCACTACATTCCCATTTAATGAAATCAATAGAAAATCTGAAAAGATTCTTTCTGGATAGAAGAAATCAATGTCAAACAATATATTTCTTCTCATCTTCTATATAAACCTATAGGACGGAGACAGAGGCTGTATACTTGCCTCATTGCTCCTATTCTCAAGAACTAAAAAAATTAAGCAGATCAGAGAGGTACAGATAGAGCAGCAAGATATGGGAGCAGTGGAAAATCAACAACAACAACATGGAGAAGAAAAGCAGCTAGTGGAAGTTCACACAGATCCACCTAGGCAATGTCCTCGTTGTAACAGCTGGGAAACAATGTTCGGGTATTACAACAATTACAGCGATAATCAGCCTAGCTATCACTGCAAAATCTGCAGTCACTATTGGGCTCATGGAGAAGTGCCGGGGGACATATCTGAGGTCCCATCTACAAGCACAAATCGTGTTTGCAAGATCCCTCATTCTGTTGAAAATCCTATCCTCGGTTCTAGCTCATCTGTGAGGACCAACAGACAGTGTGATCCTATTTCCAGGAATCTCTCTTCAGAAGAAGAGGAAATTTACAATCCTAGCTCATTGATGAGAATCAATGAGCCGATGGCATTACATACTTCACTGCTGGCTCCAGCCATGCAGTCTGTTTATACCATGACTCCTGGTTCTGGATTGTTGTCTTCTGTTTTCGGAGGGGTAAATCAATACCTTCACCCTCATGGTCATCCTCAGCAGCCTCGGCAACAACAACAGCAGCAGCAGCAACAATTATCTGACGAGCAGAATTTTTGTTGGAATGGAGTTGTAAGTCAAATGCCATCTGTTGATCAGATTCCAATTCCTTCTGTCCTTCCTTCTATCACCCCTTTAGAGATGACGCAGGGACTCAACAATGAAAACAATGCTGTAGGTCTGCAACCAGTTTCTTGGAATACCAATGTCAGTGGCTTGCAAAGTCAAGTTACCCATGTGCTCCACTCTACTACTGTCATGGTGTTCCAGCAGAGCGTCTATAGTGTCAGTAGTGTTTCTGGTCAAACTCCAGTTCTCCCTGTCCTCCCTTCTATCAACCCTTGGGAATTACCACAAGGATTCATCCAGGGAAATAATTCTTTAGGTCTGGAAGCAGAATCTTGGAACAGTAACACTTGGCAGAATAGCAGCAATACCGGTGAGTTGCAAAGTCAACTTACCCCTATCCAGAACACTACTATTGTTCCCCCGTTTCAGCAAATCTTACACAATGTTGGTAGTGTTATTGATATAGAAGATGTTCTGTGGACCAACAACAGCCTTAACAACAGTGATGATATTGGTGGCTTTCCTGTGAATCCAAATTTTAGGCCTGATCGACCTAATTTGTGATTCTCTTCCTTCGTTACTATATGGCACGAGTTTGGTTTATTAATAGTCGGGATTTCGCTTTGAAGATACTAAGCTTTGAATGTTCAGAGTCTACGAGATGTTTTAAGCCTTGATGTCGATTTTAATTTGGAAGTCAATATGGAATTTGTTGAACATGCAGTTATTTTCTTTTGTTATAAGTATTCTGCTCCCCTATCACTCTCTTACACTCTCACTCATGAATATATTATACATACTCTGAAATCGCAATCCCATCTACTATAAATATCATGAACAATGATCTCTTATTTGAATTTGTAAGGAATAAGTCCTCTTACTCTACATGTACATGGTGATTTTGCATTTGATAGAGGTGTACTACACTATTTTACGTGATCTGTGACACGTAAAAAACCCAAGCATTGGTGTTGACACCATTTCAACTTAGTACTGGTAATTCTACGATTAGGTTGGGCTGATTAACCAAGCATCCGATCCTTTGTGGCTCGAAATGTGAAATGCTATTTGGACCAAACTGAAAAATGTGATGACAAAACAGCTATCTAAGCAAAAATATAATATTGAAAACGTAAGCTTTATTCGAGGGCTTCACTGTAATGCCTGCAGGTGGAATACTCGGTGTATATCCTAACTTTTGTCTGTGGTACTCGTTAGCTAGTATTAATTGCATAAGCAAAAAGAATCATGCATAGTTTAGATCAAACATCCTTCCGATTCAATTGGCCAGTGTACCAAACAGCTTATCGAAAAAACTTTCAAATCTCTAGTAAATTAAACTTCCATTTTTCTAAAACGAACTACGTTTGCAGTGGTCTAAAGTTGCCAGTCAAGAAATGAATGATCATAGCATGGAAATAATTATAGATGGGATTGTGAGTTCGGAGTTTATATATATGCACAAGAGAAGAAAAGAATTACGGAAGCATAATACTCATTGAGCAAAGAAAATGACTGGATATTCCTTAGACTTCAAAATTAACAAAGACAACTAAGCTTCATTTCCATCAACTTATGACTCAAAACAAAAACACAAAACAGAAGCACCACCAAATAGACACTAAACATTTAAAACTTGGGTTAGTCAAAGCCAATCCCAATTGTTGCGAAACTGACCTCATGCCAATATAGTACTGATATACTCTTATTATTAGACTCCGACTCAGGAAGATGGAGGATCAAAAATTTGGTTGATCAGGCCAACAAAACGGATTCACGGGAATTCCATTGACACCATCACTATTGTGGTTGTTCAATAGATTTTCTTCTGCATCAGAAGCACCACCAGCATTGAAGAATATTTGTTGCGAATCAGGAACAGTAGTAGCGTGCGTGAAAGGGGTGACTTGATGAGCAATATTGTTGTTGTTGCTCCACAGTTGTGCTTCTGGATTAGAAACACTGCCAATATTGTAGAGGCTCGGCTGAAACTGCAGGACAGTAGTTGAACGCAGCAAAAGGGTAACTTGGGCCTGAACCTCAATGATATAGTTGTGGTTCTGCATAGTGTTTCTGTCCCAAGAAACTGCTTCCAGACCTGATGCATTATTGCCATTGCTGAAACACAGTGGCAACATCGAAGGAGTGATGGAGGGCAGGACTGCAGGAACTGGATTCTGCTGTACTGATGATACTTGATGTACAGAATTGTCAGCTCCATTCCAACCAAAATTCTGGGAGTTGCAGAAATGTTGTTGTTGTTGAGGCAGCTCACAAAGACCATGAGGGTAAAGGTGTCGATTGACTTTTCCTGAAACAGAGACATCTAATGTCCTCGGCTCATTGATTCTTATCGATGAACTAAGATTGGAAGATGCATTTCCATCTGCAGCAAGGATCCTGGAAAGAGGATCATGCTGTCTGTTGATCCTCACATCTGAGCTAGAAGTTGGAAAAACATTTCCTACAGAACGAGGGATCTTGCAAACACGATTTGTGCTTGAAGATGCTGCCTCAGAATGTTGATTGTTTTTCCGTTTACCCCTCGGCACTTCTCCTTGGGACCAATAGTGACTGCATATCTTGCAGCGATACCTAGGCTGACTGTCCCTGAAAATGTTGTAGTAACCAAACATGGTTTCCCAGCCTTTACAACGAGAACATCGCCTAGGTGGATGTGTTTGAACTTCTACAAGCTGTTGTTGCGGTGGGAATTGTTGAAGATTTTCCATTGCTCTCATATCTTGCTGTTCAATCTGTCTCTTTCCCTCCATCTTTTTGCTTAGTTTCTTTAGCTCTTGAGAATAGAAGCAAAGAGGCAAGTATACAACCTCTGTCGTCTTTCTAGAGGTTTATATAGAAGACGAGAAGAACAATAATGGTATGACAATGATTTCTTATATTCAAAAAGAATCTATTAGGTGTAAATTGATTTTATTATTAATAGGGAATGTAGTGATTAATATATGAGATTTTCTTATGGAGTTATGGTTTGTAGGCAGAGGTAGATGGAGTGTGTCATGAAAGTTACAATGCTCCCATGGTGAGGCAAGAGCACCAAGGAATTTGTTGGACTAGGATCCCAAGTCCTTATACCAATTTAGCACATAAACTACCGCCAGTAGAAACTAAAGCGAAATGGGAACACGTGGAGATTTCCTGGCAGAAGAACTTGGTTTACCAATGCTGAAGGAGCAGGTTCAACATTCATACTTGTCGCATTTTGAGAAAGCTTTTATTTTGTTAATTACTAGATTTTGCAGTTTCATACCAATTTTGTATTCTTTTAAAAATTATGAGGAATATTTAGTAATTAAAATTAATTAGTTTGCGTGTGCCGCGTGGAGCCCAAAACGCAACCTCTTGTTTTTTATCAAAAATTACCATGATTTTGCTTTGTATGCAAAATGGACATGAACATATAGATTGCAATGTGGTTTGTCCAATGTAGTATTGCCTTTCTACCATAAAAAAGGATCATATAGAGTGTAGGTTCGGCATTGTAGTTCGTTTTTCTCCATGGAAATGAAAGACAAAAAATAGGTGATCGATTTTATGGATTCTTGTGCTACACAGAATTGTAGCTTCAATGCAGGACTCCATACATACGCAACATTCTCTTATTCAATCCCCTTTACATTTTGATAACTAACCGGCCGGTATGGTCTTAACATACAACGCATTATCTATGTAGCACACCATTTTGTTTATGTTGGATATATCGTCACAATGGCTCTTTATGATGTCGAGGAGAGTGAGGAGGGAACTCTATACATTTTGTAGGCTTTATCAAATTAGTACGTAAAGTGAATAACGTTTGTCTCAGGCCTTCATATTGTCCAAGACAGATATGTACTTTCTCTTTGAATTGAAGGAACAATAAACCAGTTTTTAGTTGTTTGGTTGATAGTCAATGAAGAGACATAAAAAATTCAACACCTTCTTTTAGAGTAACACATGGAGTGATTGTAGTTCGCCATTCCCAGACCTTCTAAACAAGTATGATTGTTAGTTTTAGTTTAGTTGTATTTTTTAGTTTAATGTTCTGTTTACCGAACTGCAAAATATAAGTTCTCATCTAATAATTATGCTTTGCTTGTAATGGTCTGAGATTGTTCATTATAAGGATTCATAAACAAAAAGGAATTGAATTTTGGAGAAGGTAAACCATATAGAAGTAGTTGTGAAAATGAAAGGGTTACTTGGACAAAAGTTAAAGCTCTATAGAAAAACTGCAAAAGGCCAATCCAAGCAAAAGTAAAACCGGCCATGAGACAAAATGGGCATTGGGGGAGCCTGTAAGACCCTGATTTATATCTGAGCTTTGTGATCAGTGGCATGTAAATCTTGCCAGTATCATTGTTGTCTTGTGGAAAACAATGTTGGATAAAACATATTGGGATTGAGGTCCAATTGTTCACGAGAATCTTACACAAAAATGGTTAAAGTGAACGACAGTATGAGAAACCTATGCACGGAATAAATCGTTTTAAGAAGTATTGTTTACTTTCCCCTTGGCATTATGAAAAATCATCTATGACTATACCTCCATTGAAACTTCAGAGGTAAGTCGATTTTTTAGGCTATACTGATAATGTTCTCGGTGTTGAGAGTCAAACTACAATGCCGAACCTACACTATTGTTATATAAAGGCCAATTGTTTTCCTAATGATCCTTATTGAGAGTAGAAAGGCAATGCTACATTGGACAAACCACATTGCAATTAATCTATATGTTCATGTCCATTGTGCATAGTGCATACAAGGAAAAATCATAGTAATTACTAAGAAAACAAGAGGTTGCGTTTGAGCTCCACGCGGCACACATGCGATATTGAAATTAACTATTTTTAATTACTAGATATTCCTCATGGTCTTAAAATCAAAAGATACAAAATTGGTATGAAACTGAAAAATCTAGTAATTAACAAAATATCAACTTAATTTCTGAAAATGCAACAAGTATGAATGTGGAACCTGGTCCTTCAGCATTGGTAAACCGAGTCCTTCCGCCAACAAATCTCCACGTGTTCCCATGCTCGGTTTAGTTCCCACTGGTAGTCTATGTGCCAAATTGGTAGAAGGAGTTGGGATTCTAGTCCAACAAATTCCTTGGTGCTCGGCCTCACTACGGGAGCATATATTGTAACACTACTTTCATGACACACTCAAAAAGTAAATCTCATATATAAATCACTACATTCTCTTAATAAAATCCATTAAAATCTATTATAATAGATTCTGTTATGAATATAAGAAATCAATGTCATACCTTTATTGTTATTCTCATCTTCTATATAAACCTCTAGGATGGTGACAGAGGTTGTATACTTGCCTCTTTGCTTCTATTCTCAAGAACTAAAGAAACTAAGCAAAAAGATGGAGGGAAAGAGACAGATTGACCAGCAAGATATGCAAGCAATGGAAGATCGTCAACAACAACAACACCAAGTGGAAGTTCAAACACATCCGCCTAGGCAATGTCCTCGTTGTAATAGCTGGGAAACCATGTTTGGTTATTACAACATTTTTGGGGACAATCAGCCTAGGTATCGCTGCAAGAGATGCAGTCTCTATTGGATCCATGGAGAAGTGCCAAGCAACATCTCTGTTGGGGGTAAGCGGAAAAACAATCAACATTCTGAGGCAGCGTCTACAAGCACAAATCGTGTTTGCAAGATCCCTCGTTCTGTTGAAAATCCTATCCTCAGTTCTAGCTCATCTGTAAGGATTAACGGACAGCGTGATCCTATTTCCAGGACCCTCTTTGCAGAAGGAAATGGACCTTCTAGTCCTAGTCCATTGATGGGAATCAATGAGCCGCGGACATTTCAAGCCCCACCTGTTGCTCCTGCAGTCACGCAATCCGCTACTAACATTCCTGGTTTGAGATTGGCGGCTGTTAATTTTGCAGTTCAATGTGCTAACCATATATTGTCTGCTATTCCAGGAGGGGTCAGTCGACACCCTTACCCTCATGGTCTTCCTGAGCAGCATCAGCAAATACAACAGCAGCAGTTCTTCAACTCCCAGAATTATTGGGATGGTAATGTTACACAGAACAACAATATCAATGAGCTGCAGGCTCCTGTTAACGTTGTCGTGCGCTCTACTACTGTGCTGCGGTTTCCTCCGAGCCTCAACAATTTTGGTAGTGTTTCTAATCCTGAAGCACTTTGGAATATTAATGTCAACAACAACAATATCGGGCAGTTTCAGACTCAAGGGACCCCTTTCCAGCACTCCACTACTGTCCCAGATTTTCAGGCATCCTTCAACAGTGCTGGTGGTGCTCCTGATCCATATGCAAATCTGGTGTTCGGTGGTGCTGGTGGTGCTCCTGATCCAGAAGCATCCTTCAACAGTGCTGGTGGTATCGGTGGGCTCCCCTTGAATCCGCCTTTTTGGCCTGATAACCATAATTTTTGATCCTCCAACTTCCTGGTAGTTTGAGTCGGAGCTTCTGTTTTGTGTCTTTTGTTTTGAGTCATATGCTGATGGATATTCAGCCTTTGTGTCTTTATTAATTTCGAGTCTATCTGAAATATTTATGAAATTTGCAGTCATTTTCATTTCTTTATGAGTATTATGCTCCCCTGTCTCTCACAATTCCATCGAAAATTATCATTAACAGATGAAAATTTAGTATGCAAGTACTATCCCGAGTTTAAATCAGGTAGCTCTGGTTAGAACTCCTTTGCAGTACAATAATATCCCGATATGAAATTGTAAAGAACATGTCGGCATTCAATCATAGTGTTTAGCTTGCAATGGTCTGTCATTCGTCATTAGAAGTATTCATAAACAAAAATGAAATTGAATTTACGAAATTGAAAATAATACCATGAGACAAAGTGAGCTTCGGGCGTCTGTAAGACCCTGCAATACACTGGCATTGTGCGAGACAAGTTCATATTGCTTACATAGTTTGCGACACCAAATTATGTTTATTCATTTATTTCAATTTGAACTTTGTCCTAAAACAAAGTTCCTTACAAAAATGATTGAAATTTTACACATAAAAACTGGGTAAGATCTAATTCAGGTGTTGGTATGAGAGTTGCAGAAAATACACATTGAAGTTATCGAAGATCAAATAGTTGCAGTACACTTGGCAACAATGCATTAGGTGGACTGACAGCATCTAGAACACGACGAAGCTTCTCAGAAAGTCAGGTGAGAGAGCATTAGGTGGACTGACAATATCTAGAACACGACGAAGCTTCTCAGAAAGTCAGGTGAGAAAAATGATTCTTATACGTGCCAATATTACTTAGAAAGTTATTGACAATAAATTCAAAGAATCTTATAATGAAATAGCCAGATTTTATTAGAAATCTACAGAAATTTCCATAGGATAGATGGTCCCTAAATTGTGTTGCAAGATCATATTTGCAATATAAGAGAAACATCAAGTAAGAGATCACATTTTTGTTTCAAAATTTAATACCGAATAACAATTATTTCTTAGAATTTATAAATAATGAACAATAAATATTTTCCGGAAATGCAATATATATGAATGAAGAACCGTGGTCTAGTTTAAGTTGATTACACATAGCCGCGCCCTTCAGGACATTGTATCCACGTGTTCTGTCATTTGCAATTTGGTTTTGTTTGGTTCTTAAAGTGACATATTGTCAGAATGAACACCTCAAGTCTACTCTTTTGGCACATTCCTGAACTACTGACATCGATCATCCCTGGTTGCGTAAGTTGTACTAATCTTATAAATTCACAATCTCGATGGCCTATCATATACATATGATCTTATATAAAAGGGAAGAATTAGTATCTTTGCTGGATAAGATTGTATTAATCACAAAATTGAAACCTCTAATGCTTGTCAGAAATCAAAACCGGCAGTTTGTTATCCCCATTATACCAGTTTATCAAAAATCTGTATAGATTTAATTTTAGAGTTGAAGATTTCTGAATCTTAACAAATCTGTTTTTCCTTCTATATATAATCTATTAGCAAGGTTAGCCCTATACATTTGCTTCTTTACATTGACTATCAGAAAACCATAGAGAGAAACGATCAAAAAGAGATGGAGCAGAACATGGAGATGGAAGCCATGGATGTTTTTCAGCAACAACAACTTCATGCCAGAAACAATCCTCGACCCCCACCAAGACCATGCCCTCGCTGTGAATCCCATGATACCAAGTTCTGTTACTTTAACAACTACAATTCTGCGCAGCCAAGGTATTTTTGCAAAACTTGCAAGAGGTACTGGACTCAAGGTGGAACCTTGAGAGATGTACCGGTTGGTGGTAGTACGAGGAGGGAAAGAAGATCCTACAAGCGAACGGCTATGTCTACTTGTGTTGATCCTTTTATGGAGTTACTTGCAGAAGCAGAAGCAGCAACCACTTTTGGCAGTTCTGATTCTTCTTTGATGAATCAGAATCCAAGAAACACAAATACATTTCCGCGTGTTCCCATCTCCCTTGAACCTTCTATTAATATTTATGGTTCTATGGGTTCACCTGTAATCAATTCTGTTAACCTAATGCATAATGTTGCAGGTTCTAACTTTGTTTCTCCAGGAGGCCTTGGTCTTCCTTCTTATGGCCTACAGCAGCAGCATCAACAACATCAACAGCAGATTCCTTACTCACATGGTTTTCATATGGGGGACATTGGAATTTCCGAAAATCAGATATGGCCTACTGAGCAGATTCCGATTCCACCAACTATGCCTTCAATTACTCATGAGTTCCAGCAGAACTTCAAGAATGGCAACGAAGTTAGGGACCCCGCAGATTCCTGGACCAGCTTTGACAACAGCATTCAAATTTCTGGCCCACCTGTGGATTCCCATTACTGGTCTGATTTTTCACGTTTTTGATCCTCCTTCTACATGATTCCTGTGATTGTGGGTTCTGAATCAATCAGTAGCTTTGCATCTTAATTTCTTTAAAGCATTTTCTTGTTTTTCCATTGAAGTCTTTACATGGTCTAGGATAGTTGAGTTAAGTGTCAGAATTTTGGTCAGTACTTTTTTCGGGGTTTTGTTTTCCCGTGTTTTTGCTTGTTTTAGCCATAATGGTAGAAGTTTTGAATTTTGGTGTCTTTGTTGGTTTTGAAATGTGGATCAATGTTTTCCCCTCTTTCATATATGAATGTTTAATAAATCTTCAGTAATATGGGAACAGTAAGGTCTTAATTTCAGTCAATCTTTGGTCCTGTAATTTGTTTTGATTCAGGGTTAAGAAATGAGTTCCTATCATCAACACGACAACACCTGATGCTTGTCATTTTTTGCATTGGGCTTGTGTGACACAAGTGAATGGTTACTTGAAGAAAATGAATATTGAAATATAAAACCGCGCGCCAAAATGGAAGTGCCAGTTGACCAAAGTGGAAGTTGTCGTATGTAGATTAAGATTTCAAGATTGCAGACATTCCCTTAATCCCTTCGCATTTAGTTGTCAGGAAAAATAAAAAAGTGTTAAGTAATCGATCAGTACTTCTTCAAAACCTGAGGTGAAGATCATTATTGGTAGATCCGAACAAAAATACCGTTGACAAATCCCAAAATGAATGTAATATCGGATTTTTGGCGTTTTGCCATAAAAGAAAATTGTCCTAAATGTACAGACTTGTTTATACATCCACACGGAGGTGAGCGCGTGGCCTCACAACCATCTTGGGTAAGCAATTGGCTTTTTGTTCTTCGACAAATTTAATAAAAAAACCAAAATATCAAGAGCTTTCAACCTTAACAAATCTACAGTAAGGTCATCATTTGAATCATTCTTTGTTCCCGTAATCTGTTTGATTCAGGGTTAAGAAATGAATTCCTATCGTCAACACCGTGATGCTTGTCATTTATTGCATTGGGTTTGTGTGACACAAATGAATGGCTTGAAGAAAAGAAATATTGAATTATAAACCGCGCGCCAAACTGGAAGTGCCAGTTCTTCACCAAAGCGGAAGTTGTCGTATGTACATTATGATTTTGAGAAACGTTGCAGACAAACCCTTCGCATTTAGTTGTTAAGAATATAAAAAAAACATTAAATTACCGATCAATACTTCTTAAAAACCCGAGTTGTCAAGTGCTGAAGATCATTATTGCTTAGATCCTGAACAAAACAAAAAAAATAATACCGGATTTTTTGGCGTTTGCTATAAAAGAATATTGTCCCAAAAGTACAAACTTGTTTATACATCCACACGGAGGTGAGCGCGTGGCCTCTCAACCATCTTGGCTAAGTAATTGACTTTTTGCTCTTCGACAAATTTAATAAAAATAAAAAAATCAAGAAATTTCAACCTTAATCACTAGCTCTTTGATGATTTTAATTTGTAACATCATGTTCAATTGTCGGTTTTATAACAAAGCCGAAATCTTTCCCAAAATGTTCCGCTATTTTGAAGTAATTAGTAATGATACTTACTTGCTGCAAGCCTGCAGCAAAAGATCGCGAAAGAACACAAACACAGTTACTTCAAAGTTCAAACTTCAAAGAACCGCGAAAGAACAAAAGACCCAAACTTAAAAGACATAATTACCCTCAAAGTGAGTTACTATATAACATAAACACAGTTACACCCTTCGATTTGAATTTCTATCGATTCAAATACTAGGGTTTTAGAGAAGTTGAAACAAAACCCTAGCTTTCTTACATCTATCAATTCTCTACTAAGATTCATTTTCAACGATTCAATCAGGTTAGTTTCTCTCTCCTAATTCAAAACCATAGCAAAAAAGGATGTATTTTACATAAAAATTTGTTTTGTTTTTGAATTGTTTAGGGTATAAGGGTTTTAATTTGATTCAATTTCACTAAATTTTACTTTTGATTACATTTCTAATTACCAAGTTTTGTTTTTTTATTGAAATATAATTGAAAAAAATGATTGGGGTTTTTTTTTTAAATTGTATTCTGTGTTAAATTGTTAATACTTTAAA
>JABWDY010005840.1:1210-11550 GCA_013358455.1 Thalictrum thalictroides | reverse complement strand
ATCAAAAAAATTACACAAAAATAGAGGATAAGCATACTACAAAGTACAAACTATGTTGCAAAAAACATTACGCTCTATGTTCGTTTATATTATATTTGCGTTATTTTCTTGTATAAATTTTTTTTCAACATATATCGAGAAGTTGACATTTCCTGTGATATTACATGTGAGATGCAATATTTGAAAATTTTTGTTAGGATTAGATGCCAAGATGGAATAAGTTATTATATTTTCGAAATCGGGTTTGGGTAACTTCAATTCATGGCAGTTGAAATTCAATTTTGCTTTAAGTTAGATGATGGCAACATGTGTTTGACGAATTAATATTAGGGTCCTTGTTCATCATCAAGACTCAAGAGACTGAGTCCATGCAATTATTTACACAATTTCTTTGTATATATCAAAGTTTCTACTATATAATTTCTATAATCCATGCAGGCTAAGCTAGCTAATGCAAAACATTGGATTAAAAAAACATTATTGTGACCATCATGCCGTTGGGGATCATTAGCTGGAATTATAAATTTATAATACACATAACACTCTAGAAGGAATGAAAGAAAAGGTCTATTTTAAGATAGTTTTTAGCAACATATCTTTAATTATCAAACTCTACTATTTGTCTATATGCAGTTCCTTCATGCATGATGCCTGTACGGTTTCAAAGTTACATTATTTGTTTTAGGTTTTCCACTGAAACAAGCTATAATGTTAAGATCAACTCGAGCGGCCGGCAGGCAGCAGGCCAGTTATCGAGTTTCCCATATTTATGTTCAGGCCACTCGATAGGCTCACATTGCAATCTGACGTAACAAGGAGCTTGAGCCATACCAATATTGTTTCCCCAAGCCTACAAACGAGCTTCTATTCAGACCAGTGACCAAGAAACAAGCCAAGTATTGAATCGTCCGGTGCCTGCATAGGTGGATGATTTTCCATTTTTACTATCAGAGACTGAGCATCGTCAAAATTATACTCTATCAGTAAAATTTTATATAGGCTCATTCATTGTTGGAAACTTGGAATCTATCAATCTATCATATACCCTAATACAGCACACTTGATTCAACATCATCAAGTAATAATGTTAGTGGCCAATACAGCATTATGTTTCGAAATTTCTATAAAAGATAAATCTA
Source organism: Thalictrum thalictroides (assembly GCA_013358455.1). Lineage (NCBI taxonomy): Eukaryota > Viridiplantae > Streptophyta > Magnoliopsida > Ranunculales > Ranunculaceae > Thalictrum > Thalictrum thalictroides. The sequence goes on along the minus strand of JABWDY010005840.1, from coordinate 10,411 downwards.
AGACCAATAGAAACATATGTTAGTGGGCAACTATACTAAAGCATCTCTCACTAATCATAACTCAAACTTCTATATTCAACTACTCTATTATTGCAAACTCCACAATGATATACTTAAATTAAAAAGTGTCTTATAAACTACTAGTGATTAAGGTTGATGCAAGTGGCAACTCATACTGTTCAACTGCTTCTTTAGAAGAAAGTATGTTTATAGAGATCCAATTCAGGCATTCATGACTAAATTATTTGCTTTTAAGAGCTGGGGAAAAAAGTATATCTGTAGTCTCACTGTCTCACCACATTTTTCATGTTTGATTCTAAGTTTATTCAAAACTTAATTAATAACCAGTATCACCCAGATACTCTTTAACAGAATGTCCCTACTCACCACTCACCAGCAACCAAGTTTTATTATTTTAATTTGGTTTTGCAGTCCATTTATACAACTCAACATGTCCACTGTAAAGTGTAGACTTCGCTAAGCAAAATCTTAAAAGCAAAGTGTTGATGATAATTATTGTTTTGTTCTAAATTCTACATTTTGAGAAAGTAAAATCAAGCAACGTTTTGTAATTGTTTTGTACTTAGATAGTCTGCATTGAGTACAACTGTTTAAACAACTTAATGGCCGGCGACCCTTTTTGCATGTAAATTCAGAAATGAGCAAAGAAGACAAATAAAGTTCATAGTTTTTATACCAGACTACCTGCAGGTACCAAGCTTCAAAGTGGAACAGACAATTTATTATAAGGAGATTGGTAAGGCGTTAAACCTGAGGTACAGAAGGACTGTATTATCTCGAAGGGACTAAATTTAGTTTTGCTGTGAACCTCTGTTAAGCATTTATATCATACTTGTAAAGCTCTCCTTGGATTGCATTCCCTGCACACAAAAATCTCGCATCAATATAAGTTTTTTTATATTCCTAGCAGAGTATTGAACATGCTAATCATTGTGACTAAATATTTACTTGAATTGATAACAGAGTAAAAAGTTGAAGGAATTAGTAGACCAAAAGGACTCATGAGAAGCACATTCCATTACCCTCGATCCTGCTCATTGTCAAATGCCAAAGTCACTGCTCGGCACACTGACCTACAACACTTATGAAGCTTGTCCCCAAAAGTCTTAACACTTAAAAGACTCCAGAAAGCTACAGCAACTCCAACCATTCACAACTCCTTTTCTTTGCACCAGCCATCGCAACAAAGATGAATAAATTGTCACTGCTTCATTCCAGTCAAATATTATAGTGCACCACATCCAGCCTAAGTAACCAACATCACCCGTTACGACACAAATGAAAGAGCCACAGATAACGTATACCGAGCATACCTCATTTTGCAAACATGTGCAAATACAATTAAAATAACATTCTGTATTCTTTTAGTCATTTTAAACTCTAGGGTTACAAGTATAACACAATGAATACACAAAACTTTGCTCTCTTTCATCTTTGGCTCTAAACATTCTCATAATTTCATATGAACACAATATTGACTATTCATGCAGCAAAATATAAACTAACTGTAGAGGAATGAACTGGGAATATGGCATGTAAATCTTTCTTCTAGGATTGAACCACTTGACTCTTTTTTTGCTGAATGCAACAGATTTCCAACATCATGTGTGTTTTTTTGCCATGACACATCTCCATTCTTTTTATGTTGCTTCAGTGATATTTATTGCGCGAATCTTTATATGAATCTGAATCCCTCATCCGGTCCCCTGATTTTCTACGACTTTTTCTATCTTCTGAACCTTCCCTGCCAGACCCACGACGAGAAGATCTACTAGGGGAGCCTTTGCTGCGGTTTTTGTGGTGCTTTGAGTGCTTTCTTCTACCACTCTTTCCTCGAGAGGAGTCTTTCTTTTCTGCTTTCAGTCTTGAAGAACCCCGTGATCTTTGATCATCTGATGAATCAGTATCTGATAGGTTGTTCTTACTTCGGTGGCGTCTAGAGCTCCTATTTCGTTCCTCTTCTGATGATGGACTACTGCTTCGCCTCTTATCTCGTCTGGAGTGTCTTGTACTTCCTTCCTCTTCTGATGAAAGACTGCTACTACGTCTTCGGTATCTTTTCGATTTCAGCTTATTATGTTTAACTTCTAAGTTCACTTTTTGTACATCATCTTTGTCATATTTTTCGTCAAAATAGCCAATATCAGTTGCTTCATTTTTTCTTTTACAACGATCCAGTTCGTAACCATTAGAGGCACCTTTTGGGGTGATTTCATGAATGCTTGAACTTCCGTGGGCAACCTCCTTACCCTCCCGAGGTCCATTTAATATCTCCAGTGCAGATATATTGCTACCTGGTTTGGATACGACTGTGGTTAAGGTCTCCTTCTGAGAAACAATGCTGACCTTGTCTTTCATAATGGGTGTTTCCGGAGGGACTTCTAGGCCCAATTCTTTACCCAAAGACTCCAAGAAATCCCCTGCTATCAGGCGGTTTAGGGTTGTATTGGCGCCTTCAGATTTATTTTCTGGATCCTCCATTTGTTTGACTGTAGAGCTCTCTCCTTCATCATCTGAATCATCAGAGAAAATAGCCTGCAAACAAATATCATATAACGGATGACAATTTGTTAAACGAAAAGGGATGCATGATTAATATGTAAACATGACTACCCAAGGTCTCTAAGCACAATGCACGTATGAGTTACATATCTGTATACATGCAAGCATATCCCCAGAGAATATGCAAACACATGCAGTGTATCTTTATTGAATCAAGAACACAGAATGAGAGAGTTTCCTCACAATCAAGCAACAACAAGAAAGTAAAGTAGTAAACTATACCTTATAAAGGTCAACAGGCTTCTCAACATTCATACTGCTAGCATCAATCTCAGTCTCACTGTTTGGTACTTCCACGCCGGTCGCTTGAGTTTCTGATTGAGATACCGGCATCGGATCTGTACCATTATCTTCAGTTTTTGCTGCTTTGACGAAGTCTGATGCAAAGATCAGAGAATCTATACGGCTTCTAGCTCTTGGCGGTGGTGGTAGCTGCACATGGAAACAAACTACCTAAATGAGTTTCACTCTCTGCGGCTGACACTCAAGGAACCATGGGTTACTGCATACTGATCAAGCAAGTATTAGGAATACGAGGTTCATGCAAGGACCTCAATTCTCATTCAGAGGTCGAACCAAAGTCGCCTTTTGAAGTGCTTGTAGTGTAGGGCGACCAGGCCACCTCAAGGTTCATACTGAGAAAAAGAGCGAGAGAAAGTCTGACAAGGTTCTATCACTCACAGAAGGTTCGACAAAACGCCCTCTAAATGATCTCTAAGTGCACCTTTTCCATCAATGATTAGAAAATCTACTTTATATGCTAAATAATAAATTATACATCAACAGTTTTAATACAATAAGTAGAAAATGGTGCAGGGTAAGTAGCTTATGGATAAACTGATTAAACTCAGAAGGGTTATTTCATTATTATTAAGGGTGTCAATGCTGTGTTGGCCCTAGCATTTGATTAAATTTGTAAAGATCGGCAACTTTGCCCAACCCAACAATTGTTAAAGCTTGCTGCATAGGTCTATTAACACAGCTAATAATCTTGAATAAAGCAAACAAAGTAACAGATGTTATAATTCTTTTACTCAGCAGTGACAAGTTTATACCAACTACAAACAAAAATACAGAATCAAAAGAAATTAACAAAAGAAAAATCTATACCTTTCCCATATAAGGATCGGTAATATCAAAGCGCTTGCAAAGAATAGGTGCAGGGCGCCATTGATATTCTTCCCGCTTAGGGTACATTTTGCTCATTATCTGCTCAACAGTTTTAGAAACTTTTGCTTCCTGCATTCACTCATTTTAATCAAGGACAGTGAAAATTAAATTATAAATTACAATCATTGTTAACATACACCTTAGGGAGAAGTTACCTACCTCTAAACCACCAGGTGTGAACTGCAAATTTGAAGATACTGTGATCTCCTTAAACTGCTGGTTAGGATATAGTGCAGTTGAAGGGATGTCCTTTCCTTTTGCAAATGCCTCAGCTGCAGCCTCAAAGTCCAGTCTCTCACGTGCGCGAGCAGATTCTGACATTTTACTATTTCCTCCCGACTCAGTAGAGCGAAGTCCCCCTTGGTACTTCTCCTTGAGGAACTGCTCAAATCTTGCTTGCTTTGCAGGATCGGCTTTAAAAGGTTTTATAACTTCTGGAACATCACTCTGAACATCCACAACCGCGGAGAAAATTAAATAAGGGTCTTAGATCCCAAATAAATTTATCCAGCAAGCAAGAGTTGTTCATAAACATACTATTTGTGCAATAACTTTGAAGGAGAAGAATATAGAAGAGATATGCCACTCACAAGTGATGCAGGTTTTGTAAATGTATCTGAAAGATGGAACTGGAGTTGAACTGCATCTGCAGAAGACACAGATGAACTGGAATCCTTGAAACTTTTTTCCAAAGGTTTTTCACCTAGAATACTACCACGACTTTCTGCTGTCATCTTCTGCACACTTGGCACTAATTTCTTCTCTGAAAATTGCTTAGTCTGATCACTATGTTTCTGCTGCTCCTCCCATAGGCGCCTTGCATAGTAATCATGACCATTTCCTCCAAAAAGAAAAGAAAATAGTGGATTTGTCTTATTCTTTTCTTTAGAAAGATCTTCAAATAATTTGCCACAACGAGTAACCAAAGCTGCAAATCCATCAATCAAGAGTTTTAGATTTCTGTCCTCTGGAGGGACGACCTCAGGAGGAGGAGGACCAGCAAACTTATTCCCAGGCTCAAGAGCAGCAGGAAACTTGTGTTGAGGCTTAAAGTCATGTGGAATAACAGGAGGGTTGAACCTGCCAATATGCCAATCACAGTACTCGGCTTATTTTATTAGAAAGCGTGATAGGAATATAACTTCTCAGTACTAGTTATTTTAGATAGAAAAGCAGCATATCTGCACCTGGAATCTGAAAATGCTTTTAAGTTGGAAACATGAGAAAAACAACTAATTGATAATAATACCTGTCCAACTGGAGGTCAGAACTTGATGCAACCTTAAAACCTGGCAGAACACCCTGTTCACCTTTGCTCTTTATCAACTTAATGTCTTTATTTATTGTTGAAGGCTCTTCAATATCTTGTACATAAGTCTCTTCAAAGTCATATCCTGGAAGTTTTTAAAGTAAGTGGGAGAGAACAATGTGAAACAGAGTACCAACATAATAGAAATGACGTTCATACTCCAATCCTGGTAACACTAACCAGATGCATAGACATCCTCGTCTTCAGCATCAAGTTCTTCAAGTGCTCCAATGCCAAAACCAGGAGCCATTTTTCCAGCTGAGGAGTTAAATTAATTTCAAAACCATATTTCAAGAAAACTAGAAATCTTCATCCAAGTCTAACAGAAGACAAGTAAGAGATAAAGCCAGCAGTCACGCCAAGAAGCCAGAACATTAGTTTATGCATAGCAAAAAAGGACCTTCGGGGTATCCTAGAGAACTATATCAACAAGTTGTGCATCATTAATATGGTTATGCGTCTAATACTTATAGCCATAAAAGAAATTGTGCACGTCTCAAAACGCAAACTAAAAAGTGAAAAAGAGAGTTAACTGAAATATGCAGCTCTTTCATACTAACTACAAAATTATATCTCAAGAAAATAAATTTTAAAAAATTGTAAGAAATGTGTCTTGTATAAGCCTTCAACATTTGAATGGAAATTGGAAAAATGACAAACGAGAAATCAAGAGAAAAATATTCATATTTGGGATGCATCTAGCACCTAAGTGCACACTAACACCTACCAATTTTGTGCAGGTGTACTATCACTAAATATATTGAGAAATACAATTGAGAACCACGTATCAGCTTTTGCCACTGCCTATGTGTAAAATGAACTAATAAAATGCTTATATAGGGTCAAATCAAAATTTTAAATGAAGCCTAGGAAGACACTATAACATCTAGCAATTCGTGCAGATGTGTACCTATCACTAAAAAGGTCGAAAAGTATAATTCAGAAGTACGATTTGCGCCACTGGCTATGTGTGGGATTTCCTAATAAGTTGCTTAGATACAGGTGTCTTTCAATGAAGCTCTAACCAGGGAGGATAAAAGTAAAGATCATGGAATGCATAGAGATCCAACAAAGCTCAAGAACTTACACTTGGAAGCAAAAAGATCTTTGGTTGAAAAAGCTCCTCTACTTCCGAGTTCTTGATTTCCAGATATACGTAATCTCTTCCTTTCTAATAAAACCATCCAATTATTATCAGGCATCAACGCTATGGACAACAGAAAAATATAAAAATAAAAGGGATATTGGATTTACTCAAATGAATCATTTTACCTCTGAACTCAGGTGCATGCTTGAAAGGATCATAACCCAAACCATGCATATCATGTTTTGGGTTGAGTACATACACCTAAAACAAAGAGGAAAAATGAAAACTGAGACTGTTCATTCAAGGAGCAGCTAAGCCCGAGAAGGAATAAAAACAGAGATTAGAATAACAGTGAAAGATTGTGAGATTAGATCCGCTATGAAAAAAGAGAGCTAAATAGAGTATGAGTGTGGCCGCACATTGCATAAAGAGCCTTCTGCATTGAGTTGTCATCATGAGTTTTTTAATTTGGGTAAACCCGTTCAGCAGACAAACACCCTGCATTTCTTGAATTTGTAATTTCTAAAGAGCTAATGTATACCAAGAGTGTGTTTGCATGTGATGGAATATGATCAGACAAACACAGGAGGTTTCATGTCAGAGATGGCGGAATTTAAAGACCATTCCTTTCCTGTGTTTGTATTTTTTCTTGGGAGTCAGTTCTTTTAGTGTCTTGATACGAGGGGTTTAGGGTGTCTTATGGTCTTAGACCCTTTGTATCTTCTTTCTTATCATTATATTCATCGTTCACCTTTCAATAAAAAAAAAAACTGTAAATTATCTTAAGTACATGCGGTGATCTTATCGGATCTAGGGTTGAAAACAAAAAAACTATACATCCTTTCCAGTTCCCACAGACACACAGCTGCACCCCCACCCACTCTTATTTTCGCAGGAAAAATCAAGAGCTAACTCTTGAGACTTGTACTTAGTTGATCAAGTAACCATCTGAACACTAATATCGTTACGAGTCGTAGATATTATGAAACAAAATGGTCAACTTCATAAGTGTGAAGAGAGGAGTACTCACAGGTGTGCTTTTGAAACCAGATTCAATATCCATACCAGCCTGCTCACTCATATCTTCGTGGTCAATTTTATTAGGCTCAAACTGAGTATCTGGTGGTTTTGCATCGTCAGAAGATAATGCGAGAAACGCTTTTCTAGCTTCTCTACGTGCATCTACAAATAAAAATAAAAATTTTATTTTCCTGAGACATGTGTAACATTAAAGCAACTGTAGTTACGAATGTCAATTAAACGGAATAAAGCGCTAAAACTAACAGGACTTTGTGATCAGTGAACAAATTATGATTCAAATGGACTAAACAACAAACTTTACTAGCAAGAGCAAACCATAAAAATAACAAGAAAAGAACAGCTAACTTGCACCAAAAAAATTATAACATGAGCTTATACCATCTAAAAATGAAGAGTGGCTTTCACAATCTCAAAATTTATAACTATCTTCAGCTGAACCACTCAAATGTTATTGAGCATTCCCAGCCCAAGGAGTGGAACCAGTATCTCCACCTCATGTTAACCTGTGTCCCTTTAGTAAAGATTAAAGACTGTTTAGATTCTGTCTAACAACTCGGCTTTTAGAGTAATGTGGCTGTTCATGGTAGGAGAAGAGCAAGTCTTAAGAGGTAGGTGGGGGCGTAGGCAGGGGCTGGGGGGATGTTAGACGTGTGGCTTCATTGGGTTGGAAAATAATTGTTTTGTTAACTACCCAGGCTTTCCATATAGATTGGTTGTTAACACCAGATAGCAGTTCTTTAAAAGAAAAAAAACCTTTGCTCAGAAGTGTTAGTAAACAAAAAGATGTTAGTCAAAATTTCTGTATGTGCGGAGGTTCATACTTACACATCATCCACATTATAGCAGCAGCTAGGTGTCCATCTACCTAAAATACAAATTGAGGCCTAGTTTTCTTGTTTGAAAACAACCTTAAATGGAGTAGAGCAAAACGCGAAGAATTTTCGACGATATGTCAATGAGAAAGAATTGGCATCAACAGGAAGAAGAAAATAACAAAGAAGCACTTAAAGATCTACAGTAAAATGAAATTTGAAACTTGAACTCAAACCGGCATATCCTCCTGTTAATTAAGCAGAGACAGGAATCCAGTTCCTACTTCCTCTACTAAGGTATCCCAAACATATATCTCCCAATCGTTAACGAGATTCATTCACAAGATAGACGATATGTAGACATTACAGTCTAATATGAAAGACGGGATATTGGACAAGGATCGCCTCAAGAAATTGCATGATAACATATTTAGCTCAAAGTAAATTTTTTAAAATATGTCGTTTTGCAATGGGATTCACTTTGTTTTGAGATTTGTTATCAAAGCTAGACATTCTTGGTGGATGTTTCTCTACACTTATTGGTGGATATTTATCTATCTCTACCTACATGTATTGTACTACCTGCCAAGTTTCTCCCACGTTGAACAAGGAACACTCAATCCTAAATTTCGAAGGCCTGGGGAACAGCATTGTTTGGCCTGAGAATTGGATTCACGATTTCACGTATAAGGAGTTTCCCTTAAACTATAGGCTCACAGACTATGGTCTAACTTTCTATTTTCTTAATAAAATTCAAATCATAATAGGTGCAAGGCTCACAACTAAAGTGTGAGGCGTATTATATATAGTTGTGTATAAGCACCCGAAGAGCATACCATACAGCAGGTTAGTACGTGAGTCCTTAATTGAATGGCCGTGGCGCCATCCCATCTTTAACAGCAACTTCACACCTGGTCAACAAGAAATGGACGTAAAGATGGATACATGTAAGGGATCAAGAATTTTCACAAATGAAACCATGGAAAACAAAAACAATTAATAATTACATTAAAAAAAATTACAGACCGATAGAATTAGCAGCAGGAAGGACGATTTCGTCAGGAACAGGTCCAGGAATAATAGATGGCCTACAAACGTAAACGATTAATTTTAGTCCCAAATTTTTATTAATTATTCCCACAGAATGCTAAGAACCCTCTTCTGTTAAAAATAAATAAATATAGCACGGAAAAGCAAAA
>JABWDY010005809.1:6637-19742 GCA_013358455.1 Thalictrum thalictroides | reverse complement strand
AAAAAAAAAAACTTCTTCCGATTGAGATGTATCTAGAGGTTGTTGTATCATCTTAAAAATGTTTACATCTGTCCGTAGATTTCCAAAAGTTAAGAGCATAGATCCGTTTCTACAATTTATTAAGGCATTAGCTGTAGGTAAGAAAGGTTTACCTAGTATCATTGGTGTGAAAACATCGATAGAGTGTTGAGTATCTAAGATTACAAAATCAATAGGACAGTAGAAATCTTCAACCTTATCCAAAACAACTTCCACGACTCCTTGTGGGTATTTAACACTACAATCGGCTAATTGAAGTGCCATCCTAGTCGTTTTTATTTCTTTTAGCCCAAGTTTTGGGTATAAGTAATGAGGAAGTAAGTTCACATTAGCTCCCAAATCTAAGAGTGCGGTGTAAATGTTATATCTTGTGAATTGTGACAAACAAGGGCATAACGGACATTTCACATGTACTATTTTATTATGAGTCCTTGTATTAGGTCTAGGTCTTGGAGTACAAGTGTCCGGAAGTCTTCGGAGCTGAAGACATCAAGAATAGACGCGATCTGCGGCAACCGAGCACACCCGAGAGTCAAGCAGGCAGCTGGACAAGCAGGGAGTCGACTAAATTAAAGTGAGGAATGACCTGGCATAAGGTCAGTCGACTGACCCTTTGTGGGACCATGAGCTGTATAAGGTCAGTCGACTGACATATAAGTGGCAATTCAATAATTAAAGGGTCAGTCGACTGACTGACGGGATATTCTATTTTTTGGCCCGGTTTGGTTCTACTCACTCCCGGTTCACTCGGTCAAAACCCTAGTTGGTCAACTGACTTTGACCAACGGATCTTTTAGGGTTTTGACTATAAAAGCAACATAACAAGAGGATTTCTCTTAGGATTTTGTTCATTTCATCAAGAGCTTTCAAGAGACAAAAACCTAACTTTGTGAGAGAAGCTTCAAGAGAGAAATCACCATCTTCCTTCCATTCACTCATTTAAATTCTTCAATCCTAGTGAGTTTGAGTGAATGTTTTTTATGGGTGTTTGATATAAACCCATTGAGTGTTTAATCTTTCTTTCTCTACCATTCTCATTGACTGAGACTTTCAAGAGAGAAAAACCCCTTTCTACCAAAGGTGATTCCTTTGATGTGATTAGTTCTTGTTGAAGACAAGAAAGGTGAAACCCTTGAGAAGGAATTCAAGGTGAGGAGTTTTGTGATAAACTCCTTTCAAACAATAGTGGATTCTAGGTTAGAGATTTTATGGTAAAATCACTACAACTTTCAAGTTAGATTAAATCAACACTAATGGGAGTATTGTATTGTTGTTGGATGTGTTCCTTGGCTTTGGATTTATCTTAATTGCAAGAAGCGACTTGAAGAGTGGACGTAGGCAATCTTGTGCCGAACCACTATACATCTTGTGTCTTTGGTTTGCTTTCTTGTTCTTATTTTATTTCTATATGCTTGGTAGTTGTAGTTATAGATTAATATCATCAACTTATATCTCTAGTTAGTAGTCCTTGAACCGGAAGGTGGGAGTGCCTCTTTCTCTCCCACCTCGAGAAGTTCTTGGCTACTTGTGAAAGTATTGGTGTTTATTAGTCTTAGAATTGTGGTTTCTACAAACCCATATTCATAAAGACAATAACCCAAGGACTAGAGCTAGTTAGTTGTGATTGAATCTTTACTACATACTTTGATCATCATTTCATGCTTTACATTTCCTTATATTGTTATCTTGCTTGTTAGTTGGTTGTGACTTGATAAATTTGCATAGTGTAATCTTTTTATTCCGCACTTAGTTTTTCCTAAGCATATCTGTTAGTGTCAGTTTCCTCTTAGTAAGTGACAGTTTGCCTTTGTGTTGTCTCTTTGGGGTGATCTTTGTTAAGCAATTTTTTAAATAGACTATTCACCACCCCTCTAGTGTATTGGACACCATTGTGTAAGGAATATCAATTGGTATCAGAGCCGAGTTGCTCAATCAAGGTTTCAAAACCTGAGAAAATGATCCATACACAATGATGTCCACAACAGAGGGTAGTGCTGTAAACAAACCACCCTTGTTTGATGGTAAAAATTATACTTTCTGGAAATCTAGAATGAAAATGTTTTTAAAGTCACTTGATCTTTTGTGTTTGAATGTTGTAGAGAATGTTTTTACAGAACCAACTTTCACCTCAATAGTTAATGGCGAGCCTGTCACTTCAGTTGCTCCTATTGATACTTGGTCAACAGCAGATATAGCAAGGAGTTACACAAATGCTAAAGCTCTAAATGCCATAAACTGTGGCATATCTCCTGAAGAGTTCAAGTCTATCATGACTTGTGAAACAGCAAAGCAAGCTTGGGATATTCTAGAACTCTCACATGAAGGATCCACCAAAGTAAAGGATTCCAAGCTACAGATGCTGACCAATGAGTTTGAAAGGATGAAAATGGAGGACTCAGAAAAATTTGGGGATTTTTGGCTCAGATTACAAGACTGCACAAATTCCATGTAGGGTTTAGGCCAGTAGGTTGATGAGTCTGTGATAGTGAGAAAGATTCTTCGTTCTCTCCCAGTCAAGTATGATCACAAAGTCACAGCTATTGAAGAATCAAAAGATGTTGGGAAGCTTGACTTGAAAGAACTGGTTGGTTCTATTCAGACATTCGAGATGAAGATTGCTCATAGATATCTTAAGAAAGAAAAATCTATTGCATTGAAATCTTCTTGTGAGTATGATGATCGTGCTATGATGGCTAGGAAGTACAAAAGGTTTCTTGAAAAAGGGAGAAAACTTTTTGATATGTTTAGATCATCTCTTAAAGAATCAACAAGGGATGATGAAGACTCACATGAGCATTATAGAAGGATAGCTAAAGCCAAGGATAAAAGACAGTGTTTCACTTGTGGTGGCATTGGGCATATATCCACAGTATATCCGAACAATGCTACTAAGGCTATAGCTATGCAAGATAATCAAGATAGTGACTCTTCATCCGATAGTGATTCTGACACCCCTGATTGTGAGAACACTCCTACCCATCGAGCTTTTATGGTTCATAAAACTGCAGAATGTGAGACCTCTGACAGTGACAGTAATGATGGAGATAGTAAATCAGAAGATGGCGACCCACAGTTAGTCTACAAGGAAATGTATGAGGAATATAAGAAGTTGGCAAAGAAACTGGAGATCCGCAGGGATAAAGTCAAAGAGCTAAATGATAAGTGTCAAGTTCTGCAGGGAGAGAAAGAACATTTTCAGGATCAAATCATAAATCTGAAGTCCTCAATCCAACCCTTATCTTATGGAAATTGTGAATCTGTAGATCATGACACCCTGCAGGTGGCATACGATGAACTCTATGAACAGTTTGTTAAGGTTGTCAAATGCCTGGAACTCAGTATGGTAAATGTGAAAGACTTGACTAAAGAGTGTGCAAAGTTGAAGGAAGAAAGAAATGAAGGTTCACCTGAGTCTAGCGATCTTGTAGCTGAACTTGCATTACTCAAGAAAGAAAATGAAGAGCTAAAGACTAAGTTGAAGAAGGAGATTTCTCAAGGCAAAGAAGTGATTGCTTCTAAACAACTGGATGTTGAGAAGTCTCAGAGACCTTATGACAAGTCCGGGCTTGGCTACAAGGCTCCTTCCATATCTAAAGCTGCAAAGCCTTCATTTGCTCCTGCTAATGTTCTTTCGAAAAGACAACACACTCACAGCTTTACTTACTCTCCCATTTGCTACTACTGTGGAAAGAAAGGACATATCCAAAGTCGTTGTAGACACAAACAAGCTGATGACAGGGCTAAGAAGGAATTGAGCTAAAAAGAACTTTGGCTACTCTTGAAGCCAAGAAGAAAGATCTTGAATGTCCTCTCAAGAAGTATTCGCCTCCATAGAGAATTATTCAAGTATGGAGACCTAAGAAAGCTTCCGAGAGTTTTGTGCAAAATGTTCAAGCTTCTAAGGTTTCTACGTGCTCTTCTTCTGAGAGTGATCATGATTCTTCTGACGATGAGGGTACTTATATGTGTCGAGCACTCATGGCAAGACTAACTCAGAAAAGCTCAGTTAGTGGTGATCATTCTACAAATGTTTCTAGTAGACAATCTCATGGCGGTCGGTATCACAATAATCATGTCAGAGAGTCCTCATCCAATGTAAATGTAGCAGGTATCTCAGATGAACATCTTTGTAAAATGCTAGATGAGAGCTTGCATCTTGGGATGAGATGTTATGCTCGGAGTGTTCCTAGATCATATATGAGAAGACACTTGAGCACTCCTACCTACACCTAGTTTCTGGGTGTGTGTCTTGGGTTCATTAGTACTTATGTACTTAGTGGACCATTTGACGGAACTACGAGGCGTCTGATCCCCTGTACCCCAGTTTATATATATCTTTGTTTGGGGTACGCAGGCAGTTACTTGTTTGAGACAAGTAGTGAGATTCCAGTTTGTATATATATAAGTTTTACTTAGTGTATTTCTTATATATGTGTTGTCAGGGCTTCACGTTTTATCTTAAGTGTTTCAGGTAACAGGAAGCATACATGCTGAAAGTGAACCTCTCTTATGCCTGTCACATCATGACATGAAAACGTTACCCGTGTCGGTATCGCATTCCTGTCATGATCTTGGTTTAAGTTTGGTATATCTTGTTTTGTTTTTGTGAATGCCTTGATCCATAATTTCAAAGACATGATAAGTGTGAGTGAACATCAATGGAAGTGGTCGGCATGTCATCAATACGAGTGAAAACCACGTGTATCTTTGTGGTTGGCGTAGTCGGGGGCATGATTAGAAATCATGCTAATTCCTATTTGATGGGCACATTTATTGTGTTTGTGAACTTATGTGATCGATACTTTCTTGAGTGCTTTCCTAGTTATCTTGTTGTTGTTTATGCATGATAGCATGTTGTACGTTTCATGTTATATCTTGTGATCATGCTCTTGCTATACCTTGTGTATATGATAATATGGTGCTTTATAGACACATCTTATGATCTTGTTGTTAGTACTATCTTGATCTAGTGATAGCATGTGCTCTTGCATTGGTATATCTTTTCTTGCTCTCTCACTAGTGTTTATGATGGCAGCTTATGTGCTTCATGATATATCTTGTTTTTGCTTCCATCCTTGTGACCCCGGCATAGCATGTGTATGTTTTCCTCTTGTTATATCTTACATCATGCTTATGCCATGCTTACCATGCATGTATGTGTTCATGTTGCATTATATCTTGTTGCATGCGTTGGGTTGTATGTCCTAGATGACCCCAAAGCTAAGATCCAATGTGTGTAGCCTTTCAAGCATGAAAAACATCTCCGTTTGATGGATTTGAGTTGTACGTGACTGAGAGACATGGTACACGACTTTTCGTTGCAATTTATTTCTGGTATACCAATGCAGACTTCTATGGCAGCTCAGGGGCAGACATTTGCAGCAGATACCAGGATGCAACCTATGCCTACTTTGAGGAGGTCTGGAGACGAGCAAAGGTAAGAAGGTACTCATCTCAGTTTTTATCAGGTTGATCGTAGTGCTGATGACGACTCAGGCTCAGGTGGTTGAGTAGTGCTTGACAGAAAACACACATGGATCAATGACGACCGAGCTAATCTCAATTAGGTCCCCCTGTGGAGGTCGTCTAGGTGTCCTTGTCAGTTTTGTAGAGGATTAGGTTTCCAGTTTGTTTTTTGCATTCTTTTTGTTTTAGTTTGATGTTTTCATAACTGTCAGTGTTTGTTGAATATCTATAGACATGTTATGATTCTTTTTATAGTTGATGTGTACATGAAAAACTGCTTTTATGTTTATCTAGTTGGTATCAGTTTTTCACTCCATAGCATGATTTTTTTTTTTGAAAAGATCCATAGCATGATATGGTCCTTTATGTTCCTTATATCTTATTTTTTTTGCTATGGATGGTCCATATTTACATATTTACATGTTATCAGGGTTTATGTTCTTTATATCTTTTGATGATACCCTGTTATGTTTATATGAGGTGCACTTCAGTTGAGTTCATGCTTCACACACTTGATTTTTATATATGTATAATGTTGTGTGTGCCGAAACTGATATTTATTGTAGTGGGAGGAGTCCTTCTAACCCTAAAACTCCTTGAAAATTGCTAGAAAAGAGTTTGCAATTTATTAAATAACTTGTAGGAAGTTTCTGGAACTGAAATTTGGAGGAGATCTTAGTCAAACCACGTGGAAGATTCAGTAAAAATCTTAAGTTCAAATTCCTTCTAGAAGTAGGACTTCCAAGAGGACCAAAAACAATCAGTAGAAACTGGGTCTGATAGGTTTTGACGAGTTTTTTTGACCTGATTCCATGTCTGTCTTCTACAATCTTTCTTGACAGTCTTGAAGTAAGAAGTGAGAGCTTTCCAATGCCTATTTGCAAAAATGTTGCGGTAAGTCTGTTTTTAAAGAGATTAGTAACTCCGTAATGCTAGCAATATTTGAACCCCAAACCTCTGGTATCATCACCACTGATACTTGCAAAATGTTGTGGTAAGCTTGTTTTTAATGAGATCAGTAACACGGTAATGCTTACGGGATTTGAACCCCAAAACTCTGGTATTATCACCCAAAGGTTTTACCGATTGAACTCAACTGACCTTTGCAAAATATTGTTGTAAGCTTGTTTTTAATGAGATCGGTAACTCAATTATGCTAGCGGGATTTGAAGCCCAAACCTCAGGTAATCATCACCCAAAGGTTTTACCAATTGGGCTTTAATGACATTAGCAAAATATTGTGGTAAGCTTGTATTTAGAGAGATAAAAAACTCGGTAATGCTAGCAGGATTTGAACCCCAAACCTCTAGTAATCAACACCCAGAGGTTTTACCAGTTGAGGTTTACTGATACTCGCAAAATGTTGTGGTAAGCTAGATTTTAATGAGATCAGTAACTCGGTAATGCTAGTGGGATTTGAACCCTAGACCTCTAGCATTATCATCCAAAGGTTTTACCAGTTGAGCTATACTAACACTTGCAAAACTCGATAATGCTTGCAGGATTTGAACCCCTAACCTCTGGTAATCATCACCTAGAGGTTTTACCAGTTAAGTTTTACTGACACTTGCAAAATGTTGTGGTAAGCCTGTTCTTAATTAGATCAGCAACTCGATAATGCTAGCGAGATTTGAACCCCAAACCCCTGGTAATCATCAACCAAAGGTTTTGGCAGTTGAGCTTTACTGACACATGCAATCTGTTGTGGTAAGTTTGTTTTTATTGAGATCTGTAACTTCGTAATGCTTGCGCGATTTCAACTCCATACCTCTTGTATCATCAACACTAACGCTTGTCATATTTTGTGGTAAGCCTATTTTTAATCAAATCAGTAACTCGATAATGCTAGTTGGATTTGAACCCTAAACCTCTGGTATCATCACTCAAAGTTTTTACCTGTTGAGCGACACTGACACTTGCAAAATGTTGTTGTAAGCCTGTGTTCAACGAGATCAATAACTTTATAATGCTAGCAGGATTTGAACCTTAAACCTCTGGTAATCCTCACCCAATGGTTTTACCAGTTGAGCTTTACAGACACTTGTAAAATGTTGTGGTAAGCTTGTTTTTAATAAGATCAGTAACTCGGTAATGCTAGCGAGATTTGAACCCTAAACCTCTGGTATCATCACTCAAAAGGTTTTACCTGTTGAGCGACACTGAAACTTGCAAAATGTTGTTGTAAGCCTGTGTTTAATGAGAACAGTAACTTGATAATGCTAGCAGGATTTGTACCCCAAACCTCTCGAAATCATCACCCTAGGGTTTTACCAGTTGTGCTCTAGTGACACTTGCAAAATGTTGTGGTAAGCTTATTTTTAGTGAGATAAGTAACTCGATAATGCTAGCGGGATTTAAACCCCATATATCTGGCATCATCACCCAAAGGTTTTACCAGTTGAGCTTTACTGCTACTAGCAAAATGTCGTGGTAAGCTTCTTTTTAATGATATCTGTAACTCGTTAATGCTAGCGAGAATTTAACCCAAGACCTCTAGTATCATTACCCAAAGGTTTTACCAGTTGAGCTGAACTGACACTTGCAAAAATGTTGTGGTAAGTCTGTTTTTAATGAGATCAGTAACTCCGTAATGCTAGCAGGATTTGAACCCCAAACCTCTGGTATCATCATACAAGATTTTACTAGTTGGGCTAAACTGAAACTTGTAAAAAAATTGTGGTAAGCCTATTTTTAATGAGATCAGCAACTTGGTAATGCTAGCGGGATTTGAACACCAGACCTCTGGCATTATCATCCAATGGTTTTACCAGTTGAGCTACACTGACACTTGCAAAATGTTATGGAAAGCCTGTTTTAAATGAGATCATTAACTCGATAATGCTAGCGGTTTGAACCCAAAACCTCTGGTATCAACAACACTGGCACTTGCAAAAAGTTGTGGTAAACTTGTTTTTAATGAGATCAGTAACTCGGTAATGCTTGCGCTATTTGAAAACCAAAACTCTGGTATTATCACGCAAACATTTTACCGGTTGAATTAAACCGACATTTGTGAAATATTGTGGTATACTTGTTTTTAATGAGATCAGTAACTCGATAATGCTCGCGGGATTTGAAACCCAAACCTCTGGTAATTATCACCCAAAGGTTATACTAGTTAAGCTTTACTGACAATTGCAAAATGTCAAGGTAAGTTTATTTTTAGTGAGATTTGAACCCCATACATCGGGCATCTTCATCCCTAATGTTTTACCAGATGAGCTTTACTGCTATTTGCAAAATTTTGTGGTAAGCTTGTTTTTATGAGATCAGTAACTCGGTAATGCTAGCGGGATTAGACCCCAAACCTTTTACCAGTTGAGCTTTACTGACACTTGCAAAATGTGGTGGCAAGTTTGTTTTTAATGAGATCAGTAACTCCGTAATGCTAGCAGGATTTGAACGCCAAACTCTGATATCATCACCCAAGATTTTACTAGTTGAGCTCAGCTAAAATTTACAAAAATATTGTGGTAAGCCTATTATTAATGAGATCAGCAAATCGATAGTGCAAGCAGGATTTGAACCCCAGACCACTGGCCTTATCATCCAAAGGTTTTACCAGTTGAGCGACACTAACACTTGCAAAAATTTTGTGGTAATATTTTTTTTAATGAGATCAATAACTCTATAATGCTAGTGGGATTTGAACCCCTAACCTTTGCTAATCATCACCTAGAAGTTTTACCGGTTAAGCTTTACTGACACTTGCAAAATGTTTTGTTAAGCGTGTTTTTAATGAAATCAGTAACTCGATAATGCTAGCGGGATTTGAACCCTAAACCCTTGGTAATCATCAACACTGACACTTGTAAAATGTTGTGGAAAGCTTGTTTTTAGTGAGATCTGTAACTCCGTAATGCTTGCGCGATTTGAACCCCATACCTCTGGTTTCATCAACACTGACACTTGTAAAAGGTTGTGGTAAGCTTGCTTTTAATGATATTAGTAACTCGATAATGTTAGCGGGATTTGAACTCCAAACTTCTCGTAATCATCACCCAAAGGTTTCAAAAGTTGAGCTACACTGATAGTTGCAAAATTTTGTGGTAAGCCTGTTTTTAATAAGATCAGTAACTGGATAATGCTTGCGGGATATGAACCCTAAACCTTTGGTATCTTCACTAAAAGGTTTTACCTGTTGAGCGAAACTGACACTTGCAAAATGTTGTTGTAAGCCTGTGTTTAATGAGATCAGTAACTTGATAATGCTAGCAGGATTTGAACCCCAAACCTCTTGTAATCATCACCTAATGGTTTTAGCAGTTGAGTTTTTTTTTTTGATGGGTAAGCTGGGGTTGTTGATGGGGGCCCCTCCCCTATATTACTAATAAAATAAAAGAGTACAACCAGTGTCCCTCTCTCCCTACCTTTCCAAAAAAAAAAATAGACAATAGAAAACCTAGAGAGAATACTAAACCAAAAAAGGAAATAACCTACACATAACATATGCTAATCTAACCCCCAATTCGGGTCAATAAAAAGCAGACTCTTGCTAACTTATATTGGTGGTCCATGGCCACGGCCTAGTTCCACCTCTTTAGGGCACTTGTTAATATCTTGCCTTGAGTCTCTTGTTGGGCTATTATTCTGCAGATCCTTTCTATGTCTTGCCCAAACATTATTTTCCGAATTATCACTGCCACTTTGTTTGTCCACCCTTGCTCGGCATGTGTGCTTCTTCTTTGGAGTTTCCCAACCTTCATCTTGTGTGCCTCCATCCCTTACTGGTTGTCCATAAGGGACCATGCTATGTTACCCTGCAGTACCAATATCTTCCTGGTTTTGTGAACAAATTCAGCTTCTGTCCTCTCTATTCCTTCTGCCATACAAGTTTGCTTCTCAATGTGTGATTGTTCCTTTTCATCACCCTTTTGCTCAGGAGTTTCTTTCTTCTACAGCCACACTGCTGCCCTGCCTTGTTTAGGTTGTTTTTTTTTTGGTTCGAAAGCAGGGTTTTTTCAGAGGTCCCTTACCCCGTTATAATTGATAAAATAAAGATAGATGCTTTTGAAGGCATCATACATTATAGCTGATTCCCTTCTCTTTGTACACATTCCTAATATCTTGAGAGAAGGAACTTAGAATAAAGTAAATGAAACTAGTCCTAAGTGAATTAAACATACATAAGTAGACTAATCTAATATGATCTAAAGAAAAATAACAAGTATATCTTCTTTGATTTTGGACTTCCTCTAGGTCTTCATGCTCCAGCCATGCCTGTGTTTTATGCATTATCCCATATACCTCTTCCTTACTAATCAAGATTTCTCTGCCTTGTTTAAAATTTCTTTTGAACCATTCCCCAACACTACTCATATACAACTCCTTATCTTTTATTTAAGGTGGCCCTACTTGCAGCCACCATAGCTTTAGCTCCTCCCATGTTGTTCATGTTGCTTTGTCCACCAACTGATTTGGTTTCTCCACCACTGTCTAGGTTGCTAGTGTTATGAGCTACAGGTTTGTTCCCACTTTTTCTCTCATTCATAAAGCTCTCATTCCTCCTTGTAGCACCAGCTTCATGTGCCTTTCCAGTTATAACTTGTATAGCTTTACCTTTATTATCACAAGTTACTACTCCTTGAACTTTGCCTTGCACCACATCCACTCCCATCTGTCTACATTCATCTATTGTGGAGGCCCTTGCAATGTGCTTCTTGCTCGGTGTTTGCCATTCTTCATTGCTGTCATGTTGTCTCTCCCCATTTGTATTCTCCTTCACCTGTGTACTAGGCAAATCTTCCACCACTTCACAACTAATTACATTTAAGGTTGATACAACTCCATTCATAGTTTTTTCTTCCTCCTTGTCATGCTCCTGATCACCATCACATGGTTCCTCTTGTATCATGGCACCAGTATGTACCCATACTCTATCTCCAGCTTTTTTTTTCCTCTCCAACTTCTGTTTTGGGCAGCCTTGATTATTGTGACAAAAGATGTTACACCTTGAGCATTTTTGAGGCTTCCAGTTATATTCAAATGGAATCTTGAAGGTACGTTGTTCATCTAATACAACTGTTGCATGATCAGGATATGTGCAGTTAGTATCAATCTCCACACTCACACGAGCATAAGAGGTTCTGGTCATTGATTCAGTTAGCTTATCAACAAACAATGGCTTGCCAATGGTACTTGCAACTCTACCAAACCCTTCATCATCCCATAATTACATAGGAAATCTCTTCATCACCACCCAAACTGGAATGGTTTTCAGGTCATTGAATTCAGCCTCAACAAACAACTTCCATGGCCTCAAGATGAATAATTGTGATGCAATATGTAACGAACCCATCTCCAGAATTTGTTTTCTATCATCATCACTCATGAATTTGAAAGAATACATCGTTTCTCCATACTGTTTCATAATGAAGTTGTTTTTCAACCTCCATGTTCTTGTCAAAGTTTCACGTAGAAAACCGAAAGGCAGTTTCTTGCCAACAAATCCGCCAATTATGAGATTTTCGAATTGTTTCTGAAGATGTGTAAATTGTGAAGATTGTACATGCACGATAGGCTTACCTTCAACTATGGTGGAAGCATAAAACGGCAAACTCTTCTTGCTTATAGCCTGTCTTCCAAGTATTGAACTCCAAGATGGCTTCGTTCCTTTATTAGGGTTTCTAGCTTGTTCTTCATGAAACCCTAGTTTCTTTCCATGCACACTTCCATCTTCTACAACTGGTTGGTCTTCATGCTCTCTTCTTGTTTCTAGATCTGTTTCTTCTTCATGAGTCGAACTAGAAACTTGCAAGATCTGTCTTTTATGGCCATCACCATTGTTTTTAGGAATCAGACTTGGATTAGGAATCAAAGCCATATTGCAACTGACTTCCATATTAGAACTTGATGTCATACCAGCAACAACTTCCGTATTATTCTTCTCCAAGTTGGAACACAAGTTTGGTTTACCAATACCAATCAAATCAGAACTTGACTTTGCATTAGCATCATGATGAGTAGGACTCAAGAATCCACGTTTTAAACCTAGTGTGGCCCTAGGGTTTGCTGCTGTTGCTTCGTCAATTTCCTTTTCCTCCACCTTCCTACTTCCATTCATTACTAGATTGCTTACTGCTTGAGGAGTAATCTCTGCCAAACGCCTTTGATATAACTTCTCCAACGAGCCACAACCATATTTAAGCATTAATTCTTCCTCAAGCTCCATAAGTTCTTCATCTTCCATGCCTTCATGATAGTCAGATTCAAAACCATCATCTTGATCAGTTTCCGGCCTAGAATTCATTAAAAACTCATACTCTTTCTGTAATTGATCTTTGGACATCATTAACCTAAAGAAAAAACAATTAAAATTTGATAAAATTGGCTAGAATTAGGGTTTTTTTAGGATGAACAGTAAAAAACGTGGATGAACAGTGATTTCACCCTAATTAGGTCCCCATTAGAGTTCCTCAAGCTCATGGGCCTTTATGTCTTGATAAAATTTTAAAATTGATAAAATTGGCTAGCATTGGTATGCCCAAACACTTTACAAGAGGAGGACCTTGGGGGTTTCCAATTGTATTCTACAGGTATCTTCCATGCCTTTTGTTGATCCAGTACCACTGTTACTTCCTTTGGGTATGAGCATTCATAA
>JABWDY010005776.1:0-17139 GCA_013358455.1 Thalictrum thalictroides | reverse complement strand
ACAATGCTTAAAAAAAAAAAATCATACTAGCTAACTATCACTTAAGTGTGCAAACCTAACTTTTTTCGACTTTTTTTTTAAAATTCTATTACATAATGTCATCCAGATAATCTCCGTGATTGCTACTTTAATGTCAACTTTAATCTTAATTTAGAATTGTGTAAAGAATCTTTATGTGGATAGCTTTCATTAGCTATGATTACAACAACCTTTCAGGAATCCTGTTATCCCAACAAACATTTTGAAAAAAATACTCTGCAACTTTCACCGAAAAGTTACAATAGTAAGAGCTACATATTCTTGACCTTAGCTTAAGAATCAAATATCATTAGTATCACACTAACTCATTTCTTATTCCTTTAATCATGCATGTCTTCATGTACCTTTGATCTCACTTCTTCTACCTTTTCTGTTTAGAGAGTGAGACACCTTCTTACTAGATACCAGTTTTGTTTTCTCTTTGTAACATCACATCTGATCAGTATATACAATCTGTGATTGAACTGGTTGTATTGAGATGCCTGCAGTTGGTGAATTGAAGGCGAGTATCTCAGGAAAGAGGTCCTTTCGTCCAAGTTTGAGTGCAAGGCACACAACTGAATGGTATTCTTCTTCTTCTTAATTTGAACTATGAGCTAATAATCTAGCTAGTTTAGAAGATTTTCACTTTAGCAGACCAGAGTTTTTAGTTGTCTCAAGAGCGTTTGTTCCAAATGCTGCTTTTTGATAACTTTTGCGCCTTTTTAGTTTCAGACAATTTTAACCACTTAATTCCATTCTTTTGCACTAGTTTGTCTCTCTAGGAATGTAAAGTTAATGGATGTTCTCATGTTCTGGTTATACAAGCAAGCCAAAGGCTGTGAATGATAAATGATTTTTGAAATTTCGACAGTCTTCAGTCAGGCAAATAGTTGTGCATTTCATAGTAACTTGTACATGTCTTGTAAAGTGTAGGAGGGACAATTGCCATTAACTAGTTTCACATTTTCTCCTATGCAAGTTCAAGAACAAAAGATCTTGTGTATATCTTCTTTCCATTTGAAGTTTTCTACTCTTCTGTTATTCCAAGTGAAAACGCTGTTTGCTCTTGCAGGCCAGTTTCTGATGTTTCAAGTGATATTACTGTTGATGTAGGAACAACCAGCTTTTCGCTTCACAAGGTAAGAAGACTTTTCTTTATTTCTTTGGATAAAAAAATCTGTTTCATAATTGTATGTTTGCTTATTGTTAAATTACTTTTGCAGTTCCCTCTAATTTCTAAATGCGGGAAGATTCGAAAGTTGCTGTCAGAAGCAAAGGATTCAAAAGTTTCACGCATAACTCTCCAGGCGGTTCCTGGTGGATCTGAGGCATTTGAACTAGTCGCGAAGTTTTGTTATGGAATGAATATAGAAATAACACTAGCAAATGTTGCCATGCTAAGGTGTTCAGCTCACTACCTACAATTGACAGAGGAACATGCTGAGAACAATTTGGAAACGCGGACAGAAGTATATCTAAGGGAAATGGTACTCTTAAACATTTCAAACTCGATTTCCGTTCTTCATTGCTGCGAAAGCTTGTTACCAATAGCAGAAGAAATCAACTTAGTTAACAGGATTATCAATGGGATTGCATCCAATGCCTGTAAAGAGCAGCTCGTGTCAGGCTTATCTAAACTCGAATCCAACTTTCCTGTCAACCCCATCACAACAGTAGAACCAGAGACCTTATTAGACTGGTGGGGAAGGACACTAACAGTGCTAAATCTGAACTTCTTTCAGCGTGTTGTATCAGCAGTAAAATCGAAGGGTCTGAGCCAAGACTTGATCACCAGGATCTTGATAATTTTCGCACAGAATTCACTTCCAGGTCTTGTTGTCAGAGACCCTCAGATGATTAAAGAAAACATCTTGGATATAGAATTGCAGAAGAAACAAAGAGTAGTTGTGGAAGCAATAGTTAGTCTATTGCCGACACAGTCTAGAAAGAGTACTGTACCGATGGCATTTCTTTCTAGTTTGCTGAAAATCGCAATAGCAAGTTCTGCAACATCCACTTGCAGATCAGATATAGAGAGAAGGATCGGCCTACAACTGGACCAGGCAATTCTTGAAGACATCCTAATCCCTGTAAACTCCCAAGGTAACAACCACCACCCGCTGTATGAAACTGATACTATATTTAAGATTTTTTCCATCTTCTTGAATGTGGACGAGGACGAGGACGACAACGAACAGAACCACACGAGGAATGAAAGTGAATTAGGTTATGATTTTGATAATCCTGGTTCGCCTAAGCAGAGCTCCATTCTTAAGGTGTCTAAACTACTGGATAGTTATCTGGCGGAAATTGCTCTAGATTCAAATTTGTCGCCATTCAAGTTCATTGCTCTGGCAGAACTACTTCCAGACCACGCACGCACTGTTAGTGATGGGTTATACAGAGCAGTAGATATTTATCTAAAGGTAAGATCTAGTTTTCAAATAAAGATATACGACTGAATTGTTAAAAATTGTATCTATGAAAAACCTGACTCACTTTTTCTTTTTCACTACAAGGTTCATCCGAGCATCAAGGATACTGAACGTTATCGACTATGCAAAATTATCGATTGTCAGAAGCTATCACAGGAGGCATGCAGCCATGCTGCTCAAAATGAAAGGTTACCAGTGCAGACGGCAGTTCAAGTTCTGTATTTCGAGCAGATAAGGCTTAGAAACGCAATGAATGGAGGTCATAATCAATTATTCTACAGTTCAACGAATGGCCACTTCCAACAACGTTCTAGCAGTTGTGGAGGCAGTGGAGCCATCTCCCCACGAGATAACTATGCGTCAGTACGAAGGGAGAATCGAGAGCTAAAGCTTGAAGTTGCAAGAATGAGAATGAGGTTAAATGACCTAGAGAAGGATCATGTCTCTATGAAGCAGGATTTTGTTCGATCAAATCCTGCTAACAAGATTCTAAAATCATTGAGCAGAAAATTACGCAAGCTCAATGCTCTATTCCGAATACATAACATCAAGCCAATGGGTGCAAAAACTAATTCAGAGGACCGATTTCTATTTCAGAAGAGGAGACACCACTCCCTTTCATAGGTGTACATAAAGTGCCTATGAGAATGTATAGTAAAAACCGCGTCATTTTGTCTAGCCTTACGTGGGAAGCTTCCATCCATTTCTGCACTTATTGGAACATACCTCGAACCTTCTGACGCAGAGTTGGAAATATATATAAGTAATTAACTTATATCATAGAAATGGACTGTGTGAAGATTTGATAAGAACAGACAATTGGATCGTTAACATGTTTAAGTACAGTAGCCTTAGAAATTCAATTCAGGATTCTGATTTTCATTTTAGCATGCATATATACATAGCAAGAAGTTCTAACTATAATTGTTCCATCTAACCAAGGTACCTCTCCTGCTCGCATATGCTTGGTAAAAATTCCTGCAAATACAAAGGTACCTTGCAGTGATAGTGATGTAATGCCCCGACTTCAGGCATCAGCCGGCCATTCAAGCTTTAGAACCACTAGGAATCTGTTAAAGGTAATACCAAGGAGAACTTTAATACCATAATGTGCATCCAACAATTCATATACATTCAATTACACGCATTAGCATAACCTTAGTATTTAGTGTAAAAATGTGCCAAGATCAATGTCTAGGTTTTCTACCCCCAACAACTGTAATAATATTGGGACTAAAATTGTTGTGTTTTAGGTGGCCAAGTTTAACAACCCATACGCACCATGGATTACGCAGAGCCATTCTCAGCCAGTTCCAATAATGTTCACAGGAGTGACTTACAAGCCATCTCTCCAACAAAAGACACTGAATATCTGGGAGGGATGGACCAAGAGCTTGATGCTTAAACTGAGGGTGACCTAGAGAAGGATTAGCTGGAATTAAAGATTAGGCTAAAAAGCTGAAAAAAGCTTGAAGGATTTTATAAGCAAATGATAATAAACAGCCAACTAAATTATAATACATTTTTTTCTAAACAAAGATAACATCAATAGATCCATTAAATGTACAACAAAAGGTGTAACACTATTTCTGATATCACATCTGATCCTAACAGGTGCATGATTTACATCCACAGCAATTTAAAAAACCATTCTGGAAAATTTGTGTTAAAGAAACCCTATCTTAAAACAAATGTTTACAGCAGATTAACATTTTTTCAGAGAATCCAGAGCAAGCAAGGGTCTGTTCTAGACTTTTTTAAGTGCACTTTTGTCATTTCAGGTTTTGGCCATTGGCAAGATAAAAAAGGTAGTGTCCATTTTTATCAGAGGTAATGGCACGATACATTTAGCTCGGTGAATTTTGTTGCATCAGATAACAATCTGATATGGTGTTCACAAAAAGACTAACCTTTCTGGAACCTCTTTAATCAGGACAAGATGTTCAAATTATATAGGAAAAGAATAATATGAATGTGTTTGCACCCGAGATCCAGAATTCCTCCGGTCAGTTGCTCCATAACTTGCTGCTAGATTAGGTTGATGGGACCAAGTATTTTGCACTTGATTATAAAATGTGTGCCTAACAAAGAGTGCAGTCATCTACAAGACCATTTTTATCTTGTAATTACGCGTTTCCTTGGTTGTCTTTCATCGCCTCCTGCCGTATCTGACTGATCATTAAATCCATTAGACCTTCCATTTTTTCGAAATCCATGGCCTTCTTCTTGCCTACCCCTACCTGAACTCCGCATATAGTCCGGCCTGTCATTTGCTCGTCTCCCACCATAGCCATCTTCATTAGATTCTCTATCATTCCTGGAAGAACCCCGAGATGATCTTCCACGATTGGCACCATCATAAGAATCTCTTCTCCCACTGTATCTACCTTCACTAGATTCTCTATCATTCCTGAAAGAACCTCGAGATGATCTTCCACGATTGGCACCATCATAAGAATCTTTTCTCCCACTGTATCTACCTTCACTAGATTCTCGATCATTCCTGAAAGAACCTCGAGATGATCTTCCATGATCAGCATTGCCAAAAGAGCTCCTTCTATCATTTGATCTGAATTTTTCTTCTCGAGTTGATTCAAACCGTTCATGACTGTTGAAAGTATTTCCTCTTCTAACAAGACCTGCTTTATTTCTCCCAAACTTATTTCTATTAGGCTTGACATCATCGTCAGAATCAGAACCAGAATATCCTCCTCTTTGAAATCCCCTTTCATTTGAATTCCATTTATTATGGTTAGACCTAAGACCACGGCCCACGTCACCATCAGAATTTAATTCAGGTTCACTATCTGAACTAAATGCATTTCCCCTGTATGCGCCACTTCGACCTTTACCCCTGATTCTATTTCTAGGGTCCCCAACACGACTAGATTTCCGGTCTGAATAAACTGCAGGTTCTCCATCTGAATCAAAACCTCCCTCATCATTCTCAGAGTCTAAGAATGCTCCCCTTTGCACAGACCTTGATTGCTTATTGCCTGAGAAAGAATTCAATTTCTGTTGAGCATGTGAATGATGATTACTGCCATCAAAATCTTCAGATTCAGAGTATCCTTCCACCTCACTGAAATCCCTTAAAGGCTCAAGTGTCGAGCTGTTAGTCGTTGTCTCCAGTTCATAACTATTAACATCATCGTCTTCTTCGTCGTCAAAGTCATTAAAGCCTGTCCCAGACTTCGTTTGATCATGATCCAAATATCTGCCCCTTCCGTTGGATCTTGGTCCTCTACTGGTCTCAAAAGAATCTTCTTCAAATCCCCTTACATTACCACCATGAGAATGGCTCGCTACAGGGGAATCTTCAGATACTATAGGAGGATCTGCATACTCAAATGCTGCAACATCAGCACCATCTGATTCATTGTCGTCAAAGTCAAAATTCCAGGCATTAGAACCCTCAGGCACATCCCTAACCCTCTCCAATCCCGTCCTGGGGCCACCATGTTGCCTTGCCTGCATTTGATTCTCCATGAACTGATCAGGTGGTCGCTTATGATCACAATGAAAACATGCCATATTGCGTCTATAATTCAAGAAGTTACACCTAAAAATGACAAAGAAACGATAACAACAGTGTCAGAACATTTACTTCAAAACTTCTCAATGCATATATAACTGGGAGAAAGAACATTCTTGACCATGATAGGATCACCATGCATCAAATCACCATAATATGCTATCATGGTCAAAATTTATGAAACTTGTAACTTGGCAATATTGCTTTATACACTTAAAAAGTCAAAACAAAATTGTGTGGATATATGAGGAATATATGCAAGGTACGTCATTGTAATCATGCAACAATGTGTGTTTTCTTCTAGTATTTCACAGGAGGAATTAAAGGCCACATATGAAATATAGAGTGCAGTAGAAACTTACTCAGGACACTCCCATTCCCCTGGAAGCAGTTCTCTTTTGGGGCGTTTGGCATCACATTGCAAGCATACATTGTTCTTTGCAAAATTCATAAAGTCGCACCTGAAACCAAAATCCATCATTGCTTAGAAAATAAGTCCAACTTCGAACAGTATGTGCTCATTCATTCTGAATATGTTGTTATTAATGATAGAAAACATTTTACAAAAAATAATCACGTGGTATGTAGAGAGTAAAATATAATGGTAAGGATGGTCCACGGGATCAGATCTTGGACAGTTAAAGCCAACCAGGTTGGTTCCAAAAAATGTCCTTTTGAGTGTATGATTAAGTTCATCAGGCACTACCGTTCTTGCCATAGTAAGTGTAGTGTGGATACATCAAACGAAGAGAGTGATTATAATCATCTTTCTATTATCAAACCATAAAAGATAAATAAAATCCATACTTGGGACAAAGCCAATCCCCTTTTTTCATCTCAATATCATCACGTCCTACCCACTTCCTCGGTGGGGGAGGTGGTTGCTTCACTTTTGGTGGAGGTTTCTTGATTACAGGAGGTGGAAGATTTGGATCTATTGGAACTGCACTCAACTTGACAACTTCATGAAGTAATTTACGAACAACTGTTTTCACAGTTTTCAACTTCAGAAGAGCTTTATTTTCAACAGAACCATTAATAGGATCAAAACCATAGGTCAATAGGATACGTATAACATCAATGGTCCGTGCTTCATCCTCTTTACGTGACAGAAGATATGCTTTTTCACAAGAGCTCCTCATTTTGCATGAACTACAGACCTGAAAATTCAAACTGGCAATCAGTAAAGAGATCTTCTTCTCTTTAAATAATTCGCAAAAGCAAGAGTACACATGAGTTGCTGGGAAGGCATAGTTTTCCGGGCAAAAAAAAAAACGTAAACAAATTTCAATAACTCTCATTACAAAAAGGCTTTCGAATTGAGTTGCACTCATTAAGTCGTGGATCAACTCTTACTGAGCTTGATAAACTTTAATTATTTTCAACAAATGGGATATGAACATTATTGGGTATGGCTTGAACGTACTCAGGATCAGATACACGATCACAAAAATTAATATCAAGTTGGGCTGGTCATATAGACCTACTAAAAATACTATACTGGGTGGCCTCAGACCACTAAAAGTCTGCCTCAAACACCCATATGACAGCCCTAGTCATGGTAGCCTTACATGCCAAAAAAGTCCTCCAGAACAACTGTTACATGTTTTACTGGAAAGCTCACCCAAGGGAAACTTCAAACCCTCCTTTTCCTTTTCTTTCTTCTAGTCGACATTACTACGAAGAAAGATGGGGAAAACTGCCCCTCACTTATCGCAGCTAGCAGTTCATTACGCTGAACCAATATGTGTTCCTAGTAATGAAGAATCTGGGAACTAAAAGTTGTCACCCCACTCATTGAAGATTTACTTTCCCCTTCTACTAACATGTACGTAATTCTTCCCTCACTTATTGCAACCAGCAGTTTATTGCGGTGAACCATGAAGGTGCCTAATAATGCTGAATTTGAGACTACAGTGTTAACAGTTAAGGCCAAATTTAACAATCTATAACCAAACCAAATGGATATCGCAATGGATATCATTGTAAAACAAACAAAAAGTTAATGGATATCAGTGTTATTGTGTTAAGGTGCAATATAGATATCAAATTATACAGGCAAACAATAAACAAAATGAACATAATAGTATAATACACAGTTAAATGAAAAAAAGTCATACATACATCCCCTTCGTCGAGATGGACATGTTTTCTCAACATCTTTCCAGAGAAAGCTACTTTCTTGTCCGTACTTGGGCATCCATGACCAACCAGAATCTGTATGTCCTGCCTCGATAATGACCTGAGAGGTATCGTTACGTTAAAACAAACAGCACGACAATGAATTCAATAAGAAGTACGAGATATACCAAATGAACATATTTACCTACAAAACTTGAGATCAGAGAATCATCCATGACAAGGGGCATTCATGTGGTCATATTTTGCTGATTACATTTTTATTCATATCGTCATATTTGATTGGAATGAATGTTTATATGCAGTGAAAAGTTTTTTTTTGCAGCAGGCTAACATAAGATTGCTGCAGAAGCTATCTAAAACATGCAAAAATATCGAACCAAAAGGAAATGAAGCGAAGTGAAAGAGATATTGACCTCAATATATCAAAGCGATCTCGACCAAAATTGAGACAAGCTGTACGAACAGCAGTCCAATCTCTGGTAAAATTGAATCCTTCCTCAGGGAAACTTGAGATATCAATAGATAAATCCTGAACTATTTTATCCTCGTCCCTCCTTCGATGATCAAAGTAATTCTGTTGAACCAGTCTTTCCATCAACTCAACCCATTCTGGCCATGGATGAACAACTTCGACCTCTTTTTTAAACAAAGACTCCTTCTTCTTCACCGCCAAATCTGTCTCGGAACTCAAATTTGACTCAGCAGAGATGTTTGAAATTTCATCCTCGTTCTTTTTCTTCTTGGTCTCTCTCCAAGCACGAATTCTTTGCAAGGCCTCATCTTTATTGCTTCTCTCTTTCTCAATCGCATCGATTTGATCAAAGACAAAGCTCATACGAGCTGAAAGGCTCGTTTTGGGGTCAGATAGTTTTGGAAGGGTTGTCTCCTCATGAGAAATTAGGGATGGAGAGGTTGAAAAGGGTTTAATAATATGTCTATTAGAATACCAAAAATTTTGAGAAATAAAAAATGGTATTCGAGAACAAGAAGTAGGGTTCTGATGAGTACATCTACGAAGGAGAAAAAAAGAAAAGGCCATGAGAACAGAATACTAGAGCCCGTCCATGAAAAAAAGAGATGGAGATGGAGACCAGATTGGTACTAGTATATCACAACATGTTGAGGACCACCCATAAAAAGAAAAATCTGCAATGAAAAGTGCAACATAATAAACCTCTCTCTCTAAAAAAAAAAGCAACATAAAAACAAGTATTATCTTCTCTCAATACATATATGGTACCAGCCACAGGAAAATCACTATGTTGTTGGGGAAAAAATATTTAAGAAAAAAAACATCTGAAGAAACAATGTATAGTTGTGCACTATGAAATAGTAATACTTATTGATCAAAGAATACATCCACATCCCATATATCAAAGAAGAATGCACTGAGATCACTTGAAGTTGTATGATACAATTCTCAGAAAAACAACCCTAGCATGCTCATATAAATCATAATTCTTAGAAAGCTAAAATATACAATACTAAAGAACATTTAGAAAACCAAACAAGACAATCCACAAGAAATTTCCGACTACTTCTTGTTGCATTTAAATTCCAAATTCAAATTACATATAACATTGATCCTATCTAAATACCAATTCCCACTAATTTGAAGTAATTGAACAACAAAGAAATGAATTTAATTCAAATTCAAACAAATTTAGTAGAAATGAGACTTACTTTGAATCCCTAAATAACGTTCTCTCTTAATGATAATCTAATTTGAAAACTAAGAAATGAGAATAAACCCTCTCTGCTTCTGTGTGTATCGAATGCTTAAACCCTACAAGTTTACAACTGAAGTGGATGCGAAGGAAGAAAAAGATTGGATCATTCAACCCAAAATGGGCTGTGAACACTAAGCCCAATAAAATGC
The DNA here is from genome assembly GCA_013358455.1 of Thalictrum thalictroides. Lineage (NCBI taxonomy): Eukaryota > Viridiplantae > Streptophyta > Magnoliopsida > Ranunculales > Ranunculaceae > Thalictrum > Thalictrum thalictroides. Next base: position 7,127 of record JABWDY010005776.1, on the reverse strand, counting down.
CCATTGGATTGGATTAGTTGGGTTTGAACTTTTAATCCAGCTTAATAAAACCCAAGAGGAAAGCCCAAAAATATTTCGAGTCCAAATAACTCCACTGCTCTCTGCTGTACCGAATCTGTCTGAAATTCTTCATCTTCTCTCTCGTTCTCCTCAGATCCGATTTCCGAAAATGCCCTCATCTTTCTTACGTATCAGCAAATCTTTGCCCTTCTCCAGGTTCTTCAGGTACTATTCTTTTCTGGAAATTCCTCACTTCCCTTTTCCCTCAATTAGGGTTTCTAAATCAAAATCAAATCATGAATTGCTTATGAACTTGTGTTTTTTTTTTTTACAGACAATTGGAAGAAGAAGTAGAGACAGTAGTCAAAGTATTACAACCAGGACCATTAGGCATTATTGAACACAAATTCTCTGTTGAAGAAATACGTGAAGCGAAAGCTGGAGTTTATTTAGCTGTTCAGAATTGGAAAAGAAATGCTGCTGTTGAAAAGCAAAGCAATATTATGAAAGATCATATAGATATCTGATGATGATGGATTACTTGTTAGTTTTTTTTATTCCCTAAGATAATCAAATTTTTGAATTTCCGCGTAACACTTCTACATTTATATAAATTTGAATTTGTTTTTTTTTTCTTATGTGGAATTTCTTATGCTAGCATGTTATACATTATAAAAGAATGATGATAATGAGTAGGTATAGGTAATCACATTTGTTTCATATCGCTACCCTTTGGTATCGTGAAGTTGTGTTCTTTCTTATTAATTTTGAAGTCTAAATTCATAATTTTATAGGTGGTTGTTATCACTTCTTGGATGGATTATTCCACAACTATAATACTAGCAGTCTAGCACTAATGTTTTAAGAAGATTGTAGTTTTTGTCATCGTTTAGAAAATAAAAATAAAGATGAAATCTTAGTTACATCAGATTTAGATGTCAAATTGATAAACTATAAGACATATGCGTTTATAAAGAATATGAAACTAGGTCTAGAATTTCAATTTCGAGAAAATTAGTACAAATTAAAGGTACGCATGATTTACACCATTGTCAACAGGATCTCACTATGATTTGGCCTTTGGGGCTGTCGTCTGCTGGTATTATATTGTAATATATAAAAAATATGCTCTGACGTAGGCTGATTTTAACCTTAGATTCATCCTGTTGTGAATAATTGACTCCCGAGTGTAACTGTGGCAGTACCTTCACCCATGACTGTTTTCCATCGCATCTCTTTCTCAAGTATTTGTTCAAGCTCTGACACAATAGTTTTCATATTTGGCTGCTCTGTCTCACTTATACTCAAGCATTGTAGTGTTAAACTGATTAAATCTTTCATCGCTTCCATGGTGAAGCTTCCTGCTAGCCGACTGTCCACAATACTGTTTGAGGCCACACGTGACTTGACCTTCAAATATTTGGAGATCATGGTTGTAATTAGATACCGAATAGTGTATATATTGTTAGTAAAAGTAAAAGAAACAACCACAATGGTCAGAGTGAAAAATAACATAAACATCTACATTTGTATAGGGGTAGCTTGATGATAGGGAATATCCCAATTTGTGTGTGAAGTTACTGTGGAACACTGAAACTGCTTCGTGAGTGGTATTGAAGGTCGGATGAGTGGTATTACCTTCCCCCACCTCCCTCCTCAAACCTTACCTCAGCTGAGGGCAACCTTTGCACTTTTATGTGATTACTAGCTTGAGTATGGTCAAAGCTTTTAGCTGATTGGATAAAGAAACTTCCCACCGTCTAAGATGTCTAGAACTGAATTGCTTGAGAGAAACAAATCTAGTTTTCTTTTTAGTAAAGATTAATAAAGAATAGAAACTGCGAGGAACTAGTATTTCAAGGGTTAAACCATGCTAGTTGACGAGGTGATTGTTACTTGTTAGTCCCTCAGTGTATTTTGCTATGTTACCCAATGCTTGGAGAAACCAAGCATCAAAAAGATCTTCATGTTGTATAAAAACTATCATGAACATGATTATTACCTGTCGTATCATGTTTCCACCAGACCCCAGTAAATTCATTTGAACGGTGTCTTCTCCGCTTAGAATCTCCAAAAGAAAAATGCCATATCTGTATATGTCGCTCATTTCAGAGCCATCCCTAGATAATAATCACACTGTTAATGAAACATGTACAGATGTACTAGAGTATGCAACAGTCTGGTAATTTTTTGTCAAAAAAAGTGGGATGAAAATACTCTGTGTCCTGGAAAACATTGCGTCCTGATGTCCGAGACGAAGGAGAAGCATCTACAATTGTTTCAATCAATTTAACTATTCCTGCATCTGCAACTTTGGCAATGAAATTCTCATCGACCAGGACATTAGACGTCTTAAAATTCTTGTGTAATACAGGAGGGTTTAGGGAATGCAGATGACATAAACCTGCATAGAAATATTCCTCAGCGATCTCTTCAGCATTACATCAGAAAATTTGTGTTTTGGTTTGTCTTACCTTTAGCTGCTCCTAAAGCTATTGAAAGCCTCTGTTTGAACTCTAGTTGCGTTTTTGAACTTTTTCCTGTCAAACAAAGCGAAAACTGTGACATTTATTCAGTAATTGTTACCATCAAAACTTGAAATGGTGAAGCTTACCATGTAGATGATCGCAGACACTTCCATTAGGTAAGTATTCAAAAACTAACATTTGAAACCCATCTTCCTGACTGTAACCGAGAAGAGTAACAAGGTTACGGTGTGAAATCTCAGACAGGTAACTCACCTGTTGTCCATATAAATTGTTACTATTTAAACATGACTTTATGCTTAGGATTAGATATTATCTTATTGTTCCATCTACAATAACTTTTTCCCTTTGCGAGTGTACGTCCAGATATCAAAAAGATTTATCATTTTAATTACTAGGATTGTAAACATTGTTTTTGCAGGACTAATTTAAAACTTTAATATCTCCGAGTTAACACCTCTGCTAAAAAAAACTCTACCAGCATCGATGCACTTGAAGAACACCTACAGGTTCTCAGGTGCAGGTGTAAACTTTGTAACTATGTATGTATACACTCTGAGGGGGTTTGAGTGTATTGCAAAATTGCAGCCTTTAGTCCCAAGAGGAAAGAAATTGTGGTAATAAATATCAAGTTACCCAAGGGTGAACTTACCCAACAATAAAACAAGATGTATGATTTAAAGTTTTAAACAGGTACCTCTTCAACAAATCTGCGTTGAGGAGCACCCATACGTCTTTTTACTGCCACAACGGTGCCATCATGAAGTAAACCTTTGTAAACCAGACCAAAACTACCATCTCCAATAAGATTGTTTTCGTTAAATTGTGTTGTTGCGTGTTCTAGCTCTTCCAGTGTAAATTGCCTTGTTCCTTGCACCCCAGGTAAAGATTGATTTCTTGCTGAAGTGGATCCACCTTCTCTATTCCATTCCACTGTATATTTCAGGAACACAAAAGAGAAAATATCACTTACTCATGCATATGTGAGCTACAGTTTTCATGGTTTGACTAGAGGATTGCCTACCTAGTGCAGAAGGGTCTGATGAGCCTGCTTCTGAACTCTTGTTAGAAAACTTCTTACAGTGGGACATATAAAACCATAGGAATCCGATAAGTAGCACCACCCCTGCAAGCCCTCCTGCAGCACCTCCAACTATGGTTGCTAATGACTCTGACATCTATTAAGGTCTGTATCTCTTCTTTCACAAACCTAAACATTGAATCTGTAGTGATAGTTAGCCATTTAAAAACAACAGTATCAAATGGTTACACAACGAGTCATCCATCTCAAGGCAATCATAGGGACAGCTACAAGTCGAAAATAAATAATAAGATAGTACAGTTCAGAAAACTTAAACAAAGATTGTCAATACCACGAGAATGTGATCCTAGATCAAGTGTGGTTTTCAGTTTAACTTGTTTATAATGGCACCACGACACTACTCCAAGTGGGCTGGTACTTCACCAAATGCTACGAAAAAACAGACTGGCCGATCAAGCATACACTAGGAGACCAGATATTGTAAACCGGCCCTCAAATCGAAACAAAGATCTGAAAGAAGATGCTGACCTTCTCCAGGTACCCCAGTCTGCAAGTCGTCGTTCAGCATATATATCATGCAAAGGAGACTCATATGCTAAAATAAAAAGTGTCTTCGTGAAGGAGAAGAAAAACAAAAACAGTCTCCCCAATAGAAAAGTTGGCAGTGACAACACACAATGTGAAGGTGTAGGTAAGACTCTGATAATCTCAAACCGCAGTTACAATCATATCCTGCATTCTCCACCAAACATCATTATGTCATTGTTGATTCTTTCTTGACTTTGAAAGGTTCTCCTGCCCCTTGTGATGGCTGTACATTCAAATTTCAGTGACGAAAGCTTAAAACACTAAAACCTACATGTCATTGTAATTTTATATAGTTGAAGATTTTATTATGTACATGTATGAGAGTTGGGTCCAATCATATATATTGGTGAACTCGATTGATATATGTTTCTTTCTGAAAGCAAAAAAGGGAACCAGCATGTTTTCTATCGCCAACTGTAAATTAAGCTGTTCTACCTTGATGATGCAGTGTGCAGACAAGGAAGAAATTCAACTTTTATTGTGTGGACTGTGGAGTGAGCTGCATTATATTGACATAAGAGGGACAAAAAAGAAAAGGTCGTAGTCGATTTTTCAATTTCCAAAATCTTCCCTCTATCTACATGACCTTCCCTTTATCTCTTTCTGTCATCTGATCTGGAAAGAAAGGATGATTCTTAGTGTTTTGTAGTGAGAGGTGAGGGTATCTTCTCTGATGGGGTCATGACAGCAAACATGAGCTCACACAAATATACAACTTTATGTGACTAGGTGATCTTGTTTTTCTTTCATAAGAGTAATTAAACTGGTTGTTTTCCCGTTGTGTATGTGAAAACGTCTGTTGTCTTTGCTTGTTTGTCTATTTGTATCTCTTCTCTCTGTGTGTATATCAGTATATGGTTGAAAATGCAATGAGGAAGGGAGAAAGAAGCTCCTTAGCTGTACTTTTTGTTGGATCCCTGTCATTTATAAAACTTTTCTTTTCTTGTTTGTTTTTCTGATCTGAGCCTGTCTTTGTTCTGCGTTGGATTGGAAAAGCAAATGAGATTGGAGGAAGAGATGTTGTCCTGTTGTGCAGGTCTGAAAGCTGGAAAGCAGTGGCCATGTTAGCTATTCCTGCAAAATTGAAATATAATAACAAGTTTGGGTGGAAATTTTTTATTCTTACAGAAGAAATGTTTTGCCAATAACTAGTAACTGGAATATTTTTCTCTTTGCCAACTGTTAATTTTTCTATTTATTTTCTTTTGCATTTTCCCATTATATCTCTCTCTCCATTGTCATCATTTTCGAAAGTAAGTATAATAATTGAGTGATTGAACATAACCTCTGGAGTTTAGAGATAAGAGATGTGTGGCTAGCTATGACAAAGGGTTAAATGGAAGAAAATTTACTGGATGGTAGAGTCGCAGAAACCATATTTGGACCTTATTAGCTCAGTCGAACAGTGTATTATTAGTGTAACAGGGAAGGATTAGGGATGGTATTTCCAGAGGTTATTTTCTATCACTCAATTATTATACTTACTTTCGAAAATGATGACAATGGAGAGAGAGAGATAATGGGGAAATGCAGCACGGTTCGATTAATGCAGCAAGTTGATCCACTGAAAATAGATTATCTGATTATACAGTGGTTTATTTTAACACCACCATAGGAGCATGTCCTAGTAGGGACAGTAGTGGATGACTATAATAAATACCTTAAGACGACGAATCAACCCCACTGAAACGAGCAGACCAGTTTGAGCACAGGAGTGTGAAGATTTAAGAGACTCAATATATTCCTATGCATTCATGTTCAGATCATCGACTAATGATATTGTATTTTGGCATCTTTGGTTTCTTAACATGTTTAAGCTTGTCTCCTGCATCATTTCTTTTTATGATTGCTATGCACTAAAAAGTGCACTCCTGCAGTCCTGCATGTATGGTTTCTTTTTATGAATGCCATACCCCTTGGTCTTTAAGCTGTAAGTGCTATTGGTAAATCTCACTTTCTGTTTGAATCCTACTATATTTCTACATCCAAGTTCATCTGCAGTCTATTTACCTGCACACTTTCTCGTTGATGGGTTGTTCAGTTTTAGTGCGACGAATGTAAACAGCAAATCAGAGTGTAAATGAATTGGCGTTGCACTTGTAAGACTGGAAATGGAATAATTACTGATGTTCAAATTTTAAGAGATGTATCATTAAATCCCATTAACTCAAATACGGCAGCATGGGGCATGGGGTTTATCAGTTTATGTGCTATCGCTTGTGTTTGCTAATAAAGCTTGCAGGGCCAGAACTGTGTAATTATAAATACAGTGTATATACATTTACTAAAACACAAGCAGCCTAGCTAGCTAGCTAGCTTTCAAAACCAATGCTGTTTCCACACCATGGGCATTTTAATTGGAATGTCCTTCGTCTCAGGCATGAAAAATATGACAAACACAGTACTGTTAGTGTTAGGGTCCCAATGCAGATTCTATTATTAGTCATGATTAGATTCGTCGTGTTAAAAGTTGTTACCTGGCATATAGACCACCTACTAAGAAGAGATGTTTCCTCCTTATCTTGTCCACAAAAGTGCTCGCGAAGATGGTGGCAGCAACAAGAGTGACACCTCCAGTAATGGCAGCAAATATAAGGACATTGTTTCCAAACCCTAGTTCTTTAGAAAGAATTGGACAACAGAGCATAATAACATTTATGCCTGTAAGTTGTTAATATAATGGAATAGCTAATGCCGTCACAAAGTTAGGCGCACCCATTTTAATAAACCAAAAGGCTCCTGAACCATATATATACCTGCTGTACCCCAGAATTATGGTCTGCAGAATATATTTTTTTCAAATATAAGATATCGATTCATTTCCTACAACCATGAAGCCAAGTTCAACTGCAGTCTATTTTCCTGCAGACTTTCTTGTATAATCCACTAGATGCATTTGTAGGACTCGGGAAACAGAAACGCGCAATATATTAGTTGATAAGAAGATTGAAATGAGAAATGTTAGGATTGATGAGATTGACTCAAAGGAAGAGATGGGCCCAATCACCGAT
>JABWDY010005729.1:4967-15073 GCA_013358455.1 Thalictrum thalictroides | reverse complement strand
AATGTTTGTTCGGTAGAAATGTTACTATGCCCAATAAACAACATTGCGTCTTAGTTGAGCTATCAATATAAAATGATAGCATTTCAAAAATGCTATAACTTAATCCAAAACGCTATGGAAAAGGATAACGTTTTTAAGAAAGTGCTATGAAAAAAGATCGCGTTTTTAAAACGCTATTAAAAGCGCTATTAAATTAGTAGCGTTTTCTTATGAAACGTTATGATTAAAAGCATAGCAGGTGCTATGTTAGCGTTTGATAAACGCTATAAAACGACTGTCATAGCGTTTTAAGAATGTTATAAATGTCGATTTTTGTTGTAGTGCCAACTATCGTTCCAAATATAAATTTCATTTCCATCAGCAACCTTCCAACCAATACCATGCTTAAGTATGAAACTCTTCAAAGAAGAGTGTCTCAATGTTGATAGCCCAAGCAAAGCCACTTGTCTCTTGGCTTTTACATCTGCATATTGTCGCACCACCAACAAGTCTGGAAGATTTGTACCTCACTGCTGACAACCACATCAGTGTCGAGGAGACTGTTAGAAAAGATGTTGAACATGCTCATGTCGTTGAGACGACCAAGCCTTCATACTCAAAACCAAAGTCGACTTCGTTTAAAGGTATGTCCACCTCATCAGGTAAGGACAAACAACCTCGTCCATCTGTTGCAAATCCTTTCAAGATGCCTTGGTCTAAAGTTTAGATCTCATTAAGGGTGAGTCGTTTTTTCATCCTAAAGTATTTGAACTGACTCGTATACCTGAGCATCGTTTTTGCAAGTTTCATAGAGTGTGACACCATGCCATCAACAACTATCGAGCTTTTAAAGGCTACACCCTCAAGCTCAAAGTTGAAGGTCACTTGGATGACTTCTTAGCTAAGGATGGCGACAACAGGAACAAGCAAAATAGGAAAAGGAAGTGAAGTCCATCCCTTGATAACGGTGATGAAAGGCATGTGGTCAACATGATCATGGACTCTCGCCCACCCGATTGGACCTCGCGAGCAAAGAAGCAGAAAGTAAATCACATTCATCATACTTTCCATTTGTCACCCCGAGCCCTTGTTGTCGAACAGAAGCAATGACCAAATGCAATGATCTTTTTTTACTGGGTCCTCACAAAGGTCGCATTGCCACACAACGATGCATTAGTGGTCCACATTAAGCTGGCAAAACTCACACATACTGAAGAAAGTTCTCATGAACCCTGGAAGCTCTTGCAACATATTTTTCAATCGTGCATTCTTTCAGATGGAAATGCCAACAACTGTTCTACGAGCTCCCACAGTTCGTCTTTTGTAATGACCCGTTTATTATTTAGGGGCATTTTGGTTATCTCACCAATGAACCTATAGTGATGGTCGTATTTTAAAATAAACTTAATCAATTGGATTTATATGTTATAACTAATTAAATGTTGAAAGAAATGACGTTAGTAAAAATTAAATTAGTTATCAAGAAAAACTCGTTTATTTTATATATATTCGTAGCTAACGGTTTATTTAATATTAAATTAATAAATATGTCGATCGGGTTTAACTGTTTAGAGAATTGACATAATGGTCGAGCCCATGGATATGCAAGTGGGCTTAAGTGGACCCAAATATGGTACAAGAAGGTATTTGCTAGAAGGGATACTTGACTAAGTTGCTCCCAAGACTACCTGATCGAGTGGCGTGAATTCCTAATTACTCTGATCATTGGATTCATGGACGTACGGTAAGAAATCCTCTTTTATATGATTTTAGATTTCAACTGTTGGTTCTATGACCTCCTAAATTGTATTTGACTTTAGGTTCACACCCTTGACTAATTTTAATTTTAATGTCTACCATGACACTAGGCTGAAATCTGAATTGAGTGGCTGGCTTTTGAGCCATATGATATTTGATGATGATTAATTAGCGATTCCATCATAAACTAGTTGTAGGTTTTCTTAAATAGTTAGCTCAATTGCTCTATAGGGATTCAAACTGATCGAGTACATTGGGTGTTCGGGAATTTAGATTGGTGCACATGTAAAATTGATAAAATCGAACTAAATAGTAGTATTTACACTATTGAGGATATAAACGATTGCTAATATTTTGTTTTTAGGAGATTGGCATACATAATTCTATTATTCGGGTTTGGCAGTGGTATGCAGGAGCAAGCAAGAGGTAGGGACTTACAGTACCATTTTATTATCTTTTCATGTTCATATTTTAATTAAATGTTGCAGTACAGTTGATATATATTGATAACAAGGAAATGGCATGCAAGGTTTTGTTTGGTATATATTAATTATTCGTAGTTTGATAATCGTTAGTTTTATTACAATGATTAACTACAAATATCATATTTTATACTGGAATTGCTAAAACAGTATATGTAAATGGATATTGTTTTACAAATTAAAAGTTAATGCAGTTTTTGTTGCTTCTCTCTTCCAACGGGGAAGAGGGAGTGGATTTTGTATGTGGGATGGTGGATCTCAATTTTATGTTGGTTATGTTGTAAAGTTCTTGAATTTGGTATGTTTTGAGATCTAGTAACGCTTACACGAACATATCATTACTGATTGAATTAAATCCCTTCAGCTAGTGCCCGTGTCTGGTAACCGTGAATAGGGGATAGTCCCTTCGAATAGTGCCCGTGTCTGGTATCCATGGAATAGGGGACTGGTTTGATGGTGGATAAATTCAAGGACTTGTCACACATGCCAGATTAATTAAAGATTAATAAAAGCCACCTATATAGTATTATATATATTGTATCACGAGGTGATCTGGCAAGGGTCTGTTGAATTCCTATAAAGAGAGGATTGTGACATGTTGTCATATTCCGGAGAATGCAGTCCTCTCTAGGATTACATCTTCGTTGTTCACCATTAGACGGTGAATGGGCACTTTCTAGTGGTGAACACTGTTTGATGTTTCCGGGAATGATCTTTCTACCTTTCTAGATTACCATCTTTTTAATGGTATATGTTGTTGCTGGTTGGTGTGTTATGGGGATACATTTACCTCGAAGAGGTTTGACGCGGGGAGTGAGAGGTAGTCCACTCCTGGACGTGTGTAAGGATCCTAAGCAGTCTGCAGTCGTCAAACAGTTGACCACCGTGTTAGGTGATTCTCCCTCTGGAGTGTCGTGGTCAAAGGACACACCTGAGCCCTAAAAAAGGGTTGGTACGTGTTCTCGAGACACAAAACTGTAATCGCCCGACCGGATAATCAGGAACTAACGGTGCAGGTTCACACTAGTAAGTAATGAACCAAGATTGCCTGGGACTGGAACTGAGTTCCAGTCGTACCCTCACCGCTCTGGCTGAATACAGGTACCCGCCCTATTGTATGATTGCATGTATAGTAGTTATTATATATAGTAGTTAATTTCCATTAAATAATAGTTATCACTCTACTGTTGTTTTTTTAAAACCTGCATTTTCAATTGTCTCGTATGATTAATCGCCATGCATGATTAGATAGTACTTTGGTGATGTGAGTCACTACTGAGCAAGTGGAAATGCTCACCCCTATCATTAACCCTTTTCAGATAAATAGTTGCTCGAGGATATATCATTTAGCAGACGAGTGTTATTCAGAGTCTACAGATCGTATATTGAGTTTTGCGTACAGGTTCGTGCTGATGTTTGGATTTGATTTCTTTCTTTATAGAGATATGAACAAAGTTGTATTGTAAGATAATTGTAAGAAACTATATACATAATATGAATATCATTCGAAATCTTGTAGTATTATATTATTATCATGGGATGGGTTGTTTTTAATGCCTTGAGATCTGACATTGAGTCATAGGGATTCGTGTCGTGATTTTGAGGCGTTACATATTTTTTGCTTCAATTCAACTGAAACACCATCACTTGGCCAAATCACACTGCCTATCGCCGTAGGTGAAGGAGAAGATGAAACAAAAGTCAACTAGTTGTTTTATGTACTGAATGCTGCAACACAATTCAATGCCATCCTTGGCAGGAAATGGATGCACAAATCTCTACACCAGGTCTTCAAGTATCCAGGACCTCGCGACATCATAGAACTGTGTGGGGACCAGATTGAAGCTCATGGCTATAACAACATTCTTGAGATCATTCCTCTACCAAATAGTTATGATGGAAACTCGTCCAAGCCCATGCAGCTCACTATGCCCCCACCCAAGCCATAATCTATGATCATCTTTTCTGCACCTGGATATGAACAACTTAAGCTGAACTCGCCCTCTCTGGTGCCTTCTGAGGTAAGCGCTGGCAAGATCTCTGCACTATCTTCTGAAAAAACTATTCAGCAAGTATCTCCCCATGAAATTGAAAAGGGCGAGCCAATTAACATTGGTATTGAGCCCAATCCAAAAATTGTTTATGTCGGAGCTAACTTGGACACCACATTGAAAGAAAAACTTGTAGAAGTTCTGAAAATCAATAAAACTATTTTTGCTTACTCATATTCTGATATGCTAGGAATAATTCCAAACATTGCATGCCATAGGTTACATACTAATCCCTGGAAAACACCAATTAGACAGAAAGCTCGCAAAATAACAACACACTTAGAAAAATCATTAAACGCACAAATTCAAAGACACAAAATTTATTCGCGAAGTCAACTATCTAGATTGGCTTGCCAATATTGTAGCAGTCTTAACACCAAATGGAAAGGTAAGGGTATGCATTGACTTTACTGATATAAACAAAGTATGCCTTTAAGACAACTTTCCATTACCTATAATTGATAAGCTCGTCGATTCCACAACGACACGAGCTAATATCCCTCATGGATGGATACTCGGGCTACAATCAAATAAAGCTCGTTGAAGAAGATCAAGAAAAAACAACATTCATTACTGAACAAGGAACATACTGCTATATTGTAATGTCATTCAGCTTACGAAACGCAGGGGCGACACTATGGAAGTTTACGTTGACGACATGATCATTAAAAGTAAACTTTAAGATGCACACATATCTGACCTTCAAAAAACTTTCCAAAGACTTTACAAATATAACAAAGGAGAAAGCAAGGAGGGTTTGATGAAGAACTAGGACCATAACCCCTTGCTCTTTTGGGTGGTGCCATTGATACATAAAAAGAAATGAAGAACAAAAGATAGTGAAGAGGATTGCTTGCGAGTTTGTAAAACAAGTGAGATGAAGAGAAGAGGTTTTATAGAATTTGGTTTTGTAACTGTTGAAGGAAGTGGGAGACGTTATGTTTCGAAGTGGTGAAGGAGATGAACAGTTTTAGCTTTTAAAAACAAAACGATTCCATAGGAAATTTTGCCGCAGTGAATGTGGATTTAGTCTTTAAGATTGAATCTTTGTTTTGATTGGGGTGAACATAATCTTCATATAAATTTTCAACGCTTTCGGCATACAAGTTTGCTAAGCAACCTGCCATTCTGTCTTTGCTAAGAAACTTGATCATTGTTGCTATAGGCAGAGATAATAGACTAAACAGAAAATCAACAAAGTCACTGTTGGCTTCTGCAAACAATACCTTGTTAGCCTTCTTATCTATTAGAAGCTTTATGCTCAACTTTTTGGTTGCCATGACTATTGAAACTTGATAGCTATGGTTCCTAACTTGCTCTTTATATATCAAATGAAATTACTGCATATTTACTACTCTGACGAGTACTATTGAAACTTGATAGCTTTGGTTCTTAACTTTCTCTCTGGTCATATGAATTGGGATTTGAAAAGCCTAGCAACAATCTGTATTTCCCAATAGTCAAATTTTTTGTTGATGAACCCAATAGTCATGAGAGAATTAAGAACAGAGAGAAAAAAGATGTGGATTTGGAATCTGAAAAGACACTTTTTTGGGGCGTTGTTGTTTGGGTCTTCGCTGATTTTTATCTGTGCATGTTGAAGGCTTACATTTACATTCAACACCAATCTTCACTTCTCATCTTCCATGCAATTGCTTTGGGATGATCAGTACTTGTTTGAAATGGATTATACATTTGCACCTGTTGACCATGGTTCAAACTTAAAAATGGGATGATGAGAAGTGAAATAGATGACTAGAAGTCTAGAACCCTAAACATAATGGACTACAAGTCTATAATATGCCAGCAGGGTACTTTCTCAATTAATAATCTTGCGACCGCGGCATCAGAAGAAAAAATATGCAGCAGGACATCAAAGTATTCCATTGAACAAATCGCAATTTTTTTTTTTTACACAATTGAATGCAATGCTAATTTATAAAAATTAAAAAGATCGAAATGCAATTCACAGTTGGTTCTGCATTAAATGCTTTATTGTGAATTTATAATTGAAAGGCCTGGGAGCACTTAGAGCATTTTATTATATTCAGGCAACTCGGAAATTACAAGTCCAATCGTTTAGGAGGACCACATTCCTTTTCGGCTTGCGTTGTTGTAAATACAGTTTGTATTCACATAGACCAACAGGTGGCCCGTTTAGATGATGATCGGAGAAGATGATTGGAAGTGTAGAAGAGGGTGTTTGTGATTGAGAATGGCTGAGCAATCAAGTGTTTGAATGCTGCCTACGTATCTGGAGTGAGAGAACTTAGTCCAGAATCCAGCCAATGCGTAGTTTTTATATAGAGCTTAGAGATAACGGCCCTTAGCTAGTTGTTAGCAAGTGATACCAAGTATCTCGGATTGTGGTTAGTTAGATTATGCCGATAATATCGTAACCACTTATCTGCAGTAGTTATACTTACGTCATCAGCTTGACTTAGTTAAAGGCGAGCTGTATGGACGAGCTACACTTTTATGAGCTAGGCGAGATGATTTATATCATAACTCGTCAGTTAGGTAGCCTTTGATATATTTGACAGTTCGTTGACGACATGTGAGCTACACGTGATGTTTGGTAGATCTTTAATGGCGACAACGGCAAGTTATATCTATAGAAATTGGTTGTTATACATGGGCGAGGACAGGGCTCGTCTAAGGGTATATACAGTTGTTGTGTTTTCTCAATCACTTCCACAAAACTGTGCTTATCATTCTTAGTTATTGAATCTTGTAATTCTTTTTAAAGATCTTCATTTGTTGGATCATTAAGATCAACGCTAGCTTTTCGCTTCGTATCTGGAGTACTACTCACATATTCATCTGAACCCAATGAGATATCATAGGCGGGTTTTGCTTTATCTTCTTTCACTGGCAGTACAACCCCTTTCACTAATGTAACAATTGGTTTAAGAAAAACATCTGAAAGTGTTGCCTGAGACTGCAATGATGTAACCCACACCCTATGCATATGCAGTACATAAACAAAAAAACAAAACAAAATATTCATACATGAATATAAGTGTTTAAAAACCCAAAATTAAAAGACGTACGTTTTAAAAGATTTAGCACTCGCCTTAATATTATCCAGATCAATCACCTTTTCTTCAAGAACTTTTGCATTTTCAACATGGAATTCATAAAAAAAAATTATAATAGATAAGGTGGACTGTTGGAAATTGACTCATATAATCCTAAGGGATTTAGAAGTGGTTTCCTATTAGGAAAGGTTCATAGAATACTAATTGGAGTTGGTAAACTACAAGGAAAAGTTTAAGGTTACCTAAGGTGTTTCTAATACCAATTGTATTCAAGTTAATTAGAACTTCTAAATACCTTGACCCATGTAGACTATAAATATAAGCAAAAAAAGGGAAAAATAAGTGAATCAAGATGTGAAGAGTGGTATCAAGAGCCGAATGCTCCGTTGCACAACAAGTGGTATCAAGAGCCGAAGGTTGTTCCTTTTGGGTTGAAGAAGAGATTGCAGAACATTGTGTGAAGAGTTTCGAAATCTGTCCAGATTCGACACCCTGTGGTAAAACGTCCATGACTTTGTACTCGGATATCGAAACATCGATCCACTTTTTGGGTTGGAAATAAAATTCGTCAAGCTTTCTAACGGTGTATTGTACGTTTTCTGATTCGAAGTATTATTTTCTCAAAAATTCTTTGAAGTTGACATTTCTGTTTTCTCAATTTGGCTGAAAATCCAATTTTGGGTTTTCTTGTGGTAGCAAGGTTGTAGGTTTTAGGGATTTTCGAGATGGCGCAAAAGGTTTCAAGTTCAGGTTTAAAGTTTGATGTAGAGAAGTTCGATGGTAAGATGAATTTTGGTTTGTGGAAAGCACAAGTCCAAGTTCTCTTGGTACAATCTGGGTTTCACAAGACACTAATGAGACAACCGACAAGTGATTCTGTGGAAAGAGGTGGAGCGGTTTCGACAAATAGCTCCAAGTCAGTAATAGGCAAATATACTGTTAATTCTGACGGATATGCTAATCAGGTGGGTACTTGATAGTGGTGCCACAAAACATTCACATAGGTCATGCTTCGTCAAGTATGTAAGTTGTGAGGGTGGCTGGATGTCGATGGGTGATGACTCCAAGAAATCGATATTTGGAGTCGGTAATATTCACATCAAGATGTATGATGGGAGTATACATACTCTTGAAGGCGTTCGACATGTGCCGAGTTTGCAAAGAAATCTAATTTCTCTTTCCAAGTTAAATTCTTTGGGTTACAAGTTCATTGGTAAAGGTGGAGTTGTGGAGATTTGTAGAGATTCCATTGTGATCATGAAAGAAGTCTTGAGTAATAGCGACTTGTATGCTAGAGTTGGTCCTAAAGCAGGCTGGGTGATATTTAAATCACATTTTTCTGTTATGAACAAGGTGACTGCAGAACGAAAGAACTCAAGAAAGGTAATATGGTCAGCAAGTGGATTCCTGCAGACAAGTTTCAACGTATTTCAAACTTGGTAGTCGATCTTCATTGATCGGGAACCCAAATGGGTGGAGGCGGCAACATAGATCAAGAAGGTTTCACGGGTGTGGATGGAGTCAACAATAATCAGGTTCATGGTTTGCCAAGGTGGAGATTGTTGGAAATTGGCTCATATAATCCTAAGGGATTTAAAAGTGGTTTCATATTAGGAAAGGTTCATGGAATACTAATTGGAGTTGGTAAACTACAAAGAAAAGTTTAAGGTTTCCTAAGGTGTTTCTAATACGAATTGTATTCAAGTTAATTAGAACTTCTAAATACCTTGACCCTTATAGACTATAAATATAAACCAAGAAAGGGAAAAATAAGTGAATCAAGATGTGAAGCTAATACTAGGCTATTAGATAGGGAGAGACAAGTTTGTGACGTTTTTCATAATAAGTTTTCTCAAGTTCTAGTGAGAAGGGAACAATAGTAGTAAGTTTAAGAATAATTATAGGTAGCGTCATCAAGATCAAAGTAGCGGTTCTTTGTGAGGGGTTAGCTTAAGTTAATTAGTTATTTGTAATCCTTGTTTTGTTCATTCTCTGATTAGTAAAAGCTTCTGGGTTGGTTGCCGGTGGAGTGGGCGGTTTGCCTAACCATGTTAATATTGGTGTTCTTGTGTGTGATTGTTTTTCGATTGTTTCTCTGTTTTTTGCTATTATCTTGATTATTGGTATTCAACCAATCCTTGGGTTAGAAGCTTCCGTTGCACAACATGGACAATGAAATCAAATTCAGATTATCAGTAACAATATATGTTGCTTCTTTCACATAACCACCCTCATTGCTACTTTCAACTTTTGTAATATCAAAAACCGTGGAAAGTTTTACAGTTGTTGATTTTTGCCCATAGAAAGGACAAAAGTATTCGTTTGTGTTCTGTAGAATGCAAGTGTCATCAAGCTTCTCCACACTGTTCAACCTAAAATCTTACTTTTAGTTAGGTCGCTGATCATAGAAGCCACAGGAAAAAAGAGAGTGAAGAGAAACTTAACCAACTCCTTGTTGGCTTCAGCTAGGGGTGTAAATCGGCCGGATCGGATCGGATAGGGCATGTTCGGAAGAAATAAATCGGAAATCGGAATTAAAAAATTTCTTCCAATTCCATTCCTAATTTTTTCGAAATTGTAAATTTTTTTCCAAATTCGGAAAATCGGAAATATTCAGAAAATCAGAAATATTCGGAAAAAATAAATATTGGATCAATCAGAATTTTAATCAGAATTCCAACAATTCCAATCGGAATTTCACAAAAAAAAACAATTCATAAGTAACTTGTCTCGACTTTTCTCTTATATGGTGTGGTTTCCATGGGTACATACATAAAACAAAATGATATACAAAT
>JABWDY010005718.1:0-15198 GCA_013358455.1 Thalictrum thalictroides | reverse complement strand
CTTGGACTAGGCAAGCCTTTCACAATCATATCCTTCGATATGTAACCTGCACCTCCTCTCCAATTCTTAGATGGCTCATCAACAGTATAGAATATCTGGCATTTGCCCACATAGAGGATTAGTCTTTGTCTAAAAAGTGAACATATTTTCTTAGTATTATCCTCAAGACTTTCTCAGTGCAAAAATAGTCGTTACCTTCAGATTTGGATGGCTCGCTGAGAGTATATCAAGCTTCTCTTTGAGTAGTATATCATCTGGGGATACATTACCATAAATCAATGACACCTGCAAGAGCATAGAGTCAATGTCAGAGGTCAAACAATGGGAAGCAGTTGTAGTTGTGCATAAAGAAGAATGACTGCAGTTTTGAGATAATGTACTTTAGTATTGACTATCAGCCATAGATCATTTGCCTTTCCATATGGCCGTAGATCCAACACATATAAAATCCAAATGGTCAACCTCTTGGCATTGAGTTAACTAGGCAGGCCAAGATTCTTGCCGATCTAGGTATTGCTTTCAATACTATACAAGGCCATGTGCTAATTATCTCTGAAAGTGGATCTAAAAGATCTCATGACAAGATTGCCCACTTCAAAAAAAATAAAATAAACACAAAGCATAGAGATGATTTGCCTGCCTTTGTGTTGTCATCAGAATTCTTGAGGATAGCTTCAATTATCTGCAGCATTGGTGTAATCCCAGTGCCACCTGCAATCTGTAGACAGAAATAATAGGCTCACATCATAAAAGTATATTAGTATGTAATTTTTCTAAAGCTCTTTCCATTTTTTTCACTATTTACATATTAACTCTACTTGGATAAGAGTTCTCTGGATCATTCTAAGTAGAATAGATGGCATTCATACATGAAACTGTGTAACAAGCAGCAGTTGTCTAGCACTCTTAATTGCTTACAGTTTTGCTATAAGTATCTTACTTATATAACTATATCTGCGCATAGATTCTGAAACTTTACTCATAGATAACCTTGACTTTTTCAAGTTCTCTATTTCATTGATATTCTTCTAGTCATCATACACTTCAACTTTCATGATGTTTCACTGGAAGATAAAGTTACCAGTTACGTTTGAACTTAGCATCAAATTTTTTATGAGTATGGAACCCATACTACTTCAAACAATTCAAACATAGTTTATTGAAACTACTATGAAACACGATTGTTAAAACTCCCACTCTCAAACCAAGAAGATTCAAATGATTAGTAAGGTTCAAATATGCACATTCAACCTTCAGTACGATGAACAAATTTGTCCAGAAGATAGACAGGGAGTTCAGTGATAAATTTCAAGAACTACAGAGCAATCTTGGCTCAGGATGAGTTGACAGCTTGTTAGGGCATCCTTTATGCATGGAAGTTATCAAGTGGCTAAGTTCAATATTAAGATTGTTATAATATATACCCTTTTTTATTAGTATTGCTTGACTAAAACTCACCCCCAACTCCCCCAATTAGTTCAGGTAGAATCAAAGTTTATTGTAAAAAATAAACCTAAAGAAGATACTGTTAGAAACATACAAGACATCGTTTCACACATTGAGGAGCATATATTGTGGGTTCCTGGAAAAGGTTTTAGACAGTGTAGAGTTGGAATCTTTTAGTAGGCCTTAAACTTAGACACAATGATTGGTGACACCAAACTTTTAAACAAAAGTCCCATTTTGTTGCTAGCCATTTTATTAACAGAAGAAATTATCTATCGATACTTGTATTCCAATATAATTATTGCCGACAATAGTTTTAAACTTTTAGTTTTACTCCATTTTGTTGCCCGCCAATTTGTTAACAGAGGAAATTATCTATCGCTGTTAGTAATCCAATATAATTCTTACCAACATTTATTTCAAACTTGTATAGGGAACTAGAGACGTAATTATTCTGGATCTCCAGCCACCATTATCTTACCATGCCAATGTGTTTCTTCATGTTGGGAGAATATCTGAGCTTTTCAATAGGCCTGAAACAAAGGGAGAATATTATAAAACTTGAGAACATAATGTTTTACTATGAATAACATCACATAAAAATAGATCACCCTTTGACTTCTATCACGTCGCCTGGTTTCAAACTTGCCAAATGCTGGCTCATCTTTCCTTCTGGATAAACCTGCACCATTCAGAGAAGGATACACAATAAACAATGTACAAATTATTCCTTTTCTTCAACTAAACTAGACGTAAGGTCAATAATGGCTAAGGGCAGTACGGTACCTTGATCAATAAGTCGAAATATCCCTTAGCGTCAGAATCTGATATAGGAGTGTATCTAAATGCATCACATAACAGAATTGTTAGAATTACCTCTTTTCCCTTAGACAAAATGGATAGTCACATCGCTTTGATATCATGTAGTATGCATACTCCATTGAAAATGAAATTTCGAGATAATTGTAACCTTTAGAGAGAGAGAGTTTACAGAAGCATGGAAAGTCAGCTAATATAAGGTTATGGGGGAGTTCTAGGAATGTTATTTCCACTTAAAACTTTTAATTAAGAAGATGATTTGCAAAAGGCAATGGCAAAGATTTCTGGAAGCAATGAAAAAGAGAACTGGACCAATGGGCAATGTAAGTGAATGTCTGATTTAAAAATAACTGTAAGTGATTGCTTGACCTCAACAAATACATAGAAATCTTCTCCATGGGAGAATTTTTCAACCTGTAATGCAAACAAAAGAAGGCATTGAACAGCTACTTCATTGATACAGTTGAAACCGTATAAGGCATTATTTCCAACTGTATATGAAATATATCAACAAACGATCATAGGTAAAATGGTTACATACAAGTTTTTTTTTTAGCTGAATAAAACTTTTATTGATATGGAGATAGTTTACATACAGCTAAAAACAGGAAAGAAACGAAAAAGAGCCTCTACAAACATCCTAAAACTTAGGACAACAGTAATCCATCCCAGTTGGTGATTAGCTCCTTAAATCTGTGGTTTTCCTCTCTTCACATCCTAACAACCAGAACCAACTATGAGCCTTGGTGTTAATAATCACTTTGTCAACTTCTGCTTTCACCTCGTTGAAAACCAACTCATTTCTGCACTCCCATACACTCCACCATATTGCTATAGGGAGTAACTTCCAAATTTTTGCACCTAGAGAGTCTGAAATCCCCGCTGGCCAGTTTTTCAACAAGTACCCTAAATGCGAGTCATTAAGCAAATTCTGCACAACTGCTGATCTTGCCCTTATGAGTGTGTCCCAGACCTCCCTGGTGAACTGATAGTGAAGGAAGAGGTAAGGGTTTTTGGACATTGGTCACACATGGGGCATACCTCTGGCACCTCTACTCTTTTGTTTCTAAGTTGCTCTCTTGTCTTCATTCTTCCCCAACAGATACACCATGTGAAGAACCATATTTTTGGGGGTATCTTTAATTTCCACACAGTTTTGGGACTGAAAGGAAAGATGTCCCCCAAACTGCATGTCTGTTGCTTCCTTAGCTGTTCATAGAATGATTTAAAAGTAAACACTCCTTCTTTGTCTGGCATCCATATCATATAATCTTCTTCATCGGTAAGGACTGCTAGCTCTAGTTCATTGACCAGGTTCATTGCCTCATCTACCTCCCAGTCCCATAAACCCCTCTTAGATAAAGGTCCAGCTGCCATTGTTTTCTCCCTGTACCCAATGCTCTGCAACTGTGGCATACTTCTTAGTGGCTTTATTATATACTCTAGGGTATCTTTCTTTCAGTGGACTATCTCCTGTCCACTTATCAGGCCAAAAAAGCACTCTCGAGCCCTTCCCTACTGGCCTACTTCATACCTTATGTGTCTCTCAAAAGCATCTTGAGATTTTTGGATTCCCCTCCAAACAGCACAACCATAAGGACTTTTAACCTAGTTAGTAAACCAACCTCTTTGTTGCAGCCCATACTTAGCAGCCAAGACATTTCCTCATAAACTTTCTGGTTCTCTAGCAAATCTCCACAACTATTTTCCTTGTAATGCCACATTCATTGTTTTGATGCATTTCAGGTTCAACCCTCCTTTGTTCTTAGGTTTACATAGAACTTTCCAGCTGAGAAGATGGATTTTCCTGCCTGCCTGACCGGAGCCCCAGAGAAAACTCCTTATCAGCTTCTCAACTTTCTTGACCACAAAAGATGGTGCTGTAAGAAGTGAGAAAAAGGACACAGGCAATTTTGCATTGTTCTTTTAATGAGAGTCACCCTTCCTGCTTTGGATAGATACCTTCTTCTCCAAATAGCCAATCTTTGTTCGATCAAATCCAAGATTGGGTTCCAAACTAGTTTCTGCTTGAACCTTGCACCAAGGGGTAGGCCTAGGTATCTGACAGGTAGTGTTTCCACCTTACAACCCAAGACAACTGCCAGTTCCCCAAAATTCTGAACTTCCCCTACCCCAATCAAAGATGACTTTGATAAATTGATTTGCAGTCCAGATATGAACTCAAAGCACAACAAAATTGCCTTGAGAACCAAGACCTGACACAACCTCGCATCCAAAAAGACCAATGTGTCATCTGCGAATTGTAATATAAACACCATTGGGCCTAAAGGACCACTGTGAAAACCTTCCAGCAACCCTTGCTCTTGAGCTCTAAGGACCATCCTGAATAGGGCCTCTGACAGAATAAGAAAAAGGGGGAGATGGGGTCTCTTGTCTGAGACCCCTCCTACCTTTAATGAAACCTACAGGAGATCCTTCCACCAGGACTGAGAAGGAGGTTGTTGAAACACAAGACTGAATCCAATCCCTCCATTTGTCCCCTATAGGAAGTAAAAGGTATTGTAGGCTTTTAGTGTGTGGTTTAGTCCCACATAGCTTAGATATAAGTTCAATGTGATCTCACTCTCTATATATAGAGAGATAGCTTCTTTGTATCTTTAACTCATTATATTATCAATATATCATTCATCTTTTATATTTCTAGTTGGTATCAAAGCCTCAGGTTAGGTCTTTTTGGCCACCGGTGATGCTAACTCCGGCGCCGGTGGCCGGATTTCCTTCAAAGGTCAATTTTTTTTTCTTCTTTTGTTGTTTCCGTTGTTTCTTTTGCGTCTAGTGTTGTTGTTTTGTTTTTCTTCTGCTGTTTTTTTCACGGAGTATTGTTCATCATTACTGTTCACGGAGTATTGTTTATCGTTACTGTTCACGAAGTACTATTCATCGTTACTGTTCACGAGTACTGTACATCGGGGTACTATTCGCGATTCACTATTCATCGGGGTTTCTTCAGGTTTGGTGTTTGTGTTAATGGTATGCATCGCTCTATTCCAACTCTTTTTAGGGTTTTGTCTGCGTTGTTGATGTCAACTTGTCAAACGCTCTTGTCAAGCCTTTTCTAATTAAGGCCAACCTTCTAGGATCTCGTTGCGTTGTTGATGTCATGCGTCATTCTTTTTAGGGTTTTATCTGCGTTGTTGATGTCAACTTGTCAAGCGCTCTTGTCCAGCATGTTCAAAGGCCAACCCTTTCTAGGGCCTCGTTGCGTTGTTGATGTCATGCGCCATTCTTATATAGGGTTTTGTCCGTGTTGTTGCCGCATCTGTCAAACGGCTCCAATGCTTTTCTCTAGCCTTTTCTCCTTCTTTAGGGCTTTTTATGTGCTGCCACCACTACCGATTCTGAGTTGCTACCTGTCTACAGTTTTTCTCGCAGCTGGTCATCCTGCCATTGGACATCTCTCTAGGTTTCATGGGGAATATGAGAGAACTTCTTTGTATTTCAAGCTGATTTTCAGAGTCTGAAAGTTCAGCTTGAGGGGGAGTATAGGAAGTAAAAGGTATTGTAGGCTTTTAGTGTATGGTTTAGTCCCACATAGCTTAGATATAAGTTCTATGTGGTCTCACTCTCTATATATACATAGATAGCTTCTTTGTATCTTTAACTCGTTATATTATCAATATATCATTCATCTTTTATATTTCTAGTTCCACAAAACCAAGTCTACCTAACATGTAGTCTAAGAAACTCCAGTCCACATTGTCATATGCCATGGCAAAGTCAATCTTACACAAAAGACAAGACTTTCTCTCCTTGATCCTTTGATCAATGATCTCATTCCCCACAAGAACATTATCTACTATCTGTCTCTCCCCTACAAACGCACCTTCTGTCAGGGAAATTAGTTTCGGCAAGCTAATTTCAGTCTCGACGCCAACAACTTGGACAACACCTTATAAATACCCCCTATTAAACTAATAGGCATCTAGTCTGATATAGACACAGTTTCCTCCTTCTTAGGTATAAGTGTTATATAGGTTACATTAATCCTCTAGTCAATGAAAGCTGAGTTCTGAAAATCATGAATTACACTCATGAAATCCTCTATAATGAAGGACCAACATTTCACATACACTATCATAGGCAGCCCGTCAGGTCCAGGAGTTTTTTGCCCATCTATATCTGACAATGCTTGGAAAACCTCTTGTTCTGTAAAGTCTGACTCCATTCTTGCTTTTTACTCCTATGAGATGCTATCAAAATACGGATTATCGAGCTTCGGTCTCGAGACTTCATGCTGATTATACAGCTTCTCAAAATACTCCTTCACATGCTTTGAGATTTTAACCTGATCATCACAAAGAGCACCAACAATTTCCAGCCTGTCTAGGGACTTGAAGTTGTTTTTAGCATTAGCTATAGCATGGAAGGTAGTCAGTACATTCTTCTCTTTCACATCTCCACTTCAAACATGCCTTTTGCTTCCATTTTCATCAAATCCAATGTCAGATTTCAGTTGTGCACTCTTTATGATATCATCCTGTGTTAAGAGGCCCTCTTCCTCTTTCTTTTCAATAATCTCTATCTCTTGAGATTTGATGCCGATTCTTGTGTCAAGTCTACCAAACTCATCCTTGTTCCATTGTTTAAACTTCTCCTTTAACGATTTGATATTAAGCCACCATACATACCCTGCATTGCCATTGAAACACATGTCCTTCCACCAAGAATCTATTTTTCCCACCAAGCTTTTATCTTCCAGCCAAATTCGAATCTGAAGGGCCTTGGTTTAGTATCTTTTCTTCCACAATCGAGTAAAATAGGTCTATGATCTAAAAATTTTCTGGGTAAAGCTAATTCTCTCCCTCCTTCGAAATGTTCATCCCAATCAGATATAGATAAGAATCAATCTATTCTACTTAACACTGTTCCTTATTTTTTGACCATGTGTACTGCGCCCCCATTAGTGGATAATCCACTAGATCGAAAGAAGCAACAAAGCGAGCAAACTTTCTCATCTTAGACGCCACCCTCCTATGAGTATTCCTTTCATCAAAATATCTAGTGACATTAAAATCTCGAGCAAGGCACCACAACACATCTGTCCATCCCCTTATATCATGCAATTCATGCCAAAATTGCACTTGGTGCTCGTTGCCTACCGGTCCATAAACTCTAGTGAAACACCATCTGACGTTATCTTCTTCTGCATAAAACAGACAATGTAAATGCACCTTGTAAAAAGTCCATTGCGTCTATTTTATCTCCATCCCAAGCCACAATAATGCCCCTGATTTCCCCAAGGAAGGAATCAGCTCCCATTCGTACTGCAATCCCCACAACAATGTAATCCGAGCTTGATTCATTGACTTGAGCTTCGTCTCCTGAATAGTGAAAATGTCAGATTTTTCCTTCTTCACCGATTTCCTGACTCCATTAGAAACTTTATAGCTTCCTACGCCTCTAATGATCCATGTCAGACATTTAATCTTCATTAAGGAGCATAGTCGCCTCTGCCTTCTTAGTAGTCTCCTTCGTTATAGCTTTTTTCTCCACCTAGTCAAGGGCAATTTTCAGTAAATCTTCCTTCCCCATAGTTCCATCAGCTCTATTTGTAACCCCCAGGTTCGGACCTATGCGGATCGCAATTGTTTCCACCCAAGCTTTGGTTGCCTCTATGGAGATCCCCTGTGCGTAGAAGATCCACAGTGGAGTTTGTTACTATCCCACCAGATTCATCAATCAGGACTCTCTTATCAACAGAAGCATGGACCTTCATCTCACAATGATCGATCAATTCAGATTGAGTCCTTCTACTGCTTGACTCCCCACCCCCCAGGTACAAACGCCAAAGGTTCAGAATTGCAAGGGAAAAGATCTACTTCATCATCTCATAGATCTCCAGATATCTTCTTCAATCTCACCTGCTTAAAAAGCTTTTTTCATTGTCGAGCTTTCCCTTTTCTAGATCTATCCAGCCACAGCTTACTCTTCTCCAGAATTGACCTAAGTTCTTTGTTTGACAAAGGAAAATTCTTTTTTTCTCCTTTGGTAACAACAGATCTCCTGTTTGGGCTTGAGATTGGGCTCCTCCTCTTCTTCTATATCTATTTCCATATCCTTCCTTTGGGCTTGATGACTTGACCCGGCCCGCTGGGTTCGCATCCTTCTGGACTTGGATAATTGATTGCACAGTATTGGGAACCCAAGAACTACATGACCTAGCTTCCTCTAAAACCTTAACCTTATCCATATTGACTTGATTTGTCTTTTCAATAACTTCCCCCACAGCCTCCTTGCACGTGGCCTCTAGTACTAGGTCAGTTGTTACCGAATTCAAATTGTCTTCCACCCTCAATCAGAATCCTCCAACTGTTTGGGTTTCTTGTCTCTATCAACCTTTTCACCAATCTTTGGTATAAGGTCCACCACAAAATATTTTCCTTTATCGTCTCTTGCATCCCATGACTCTTCTTTTCCACCAACTTTTGTCCGTATAGTTTGGTTGAAAAGTTTTGATTCGACACATGGTCCAACCTGTCCTTTCTCCTTAGTATCTGGTGTTGCCATCTGTTCCTTCAGCCCAGTCACAGAAACCACTTTGTTGCTAGAGCAGTTTTCCGGCATCTCTTCTTCCCCAAAGAACATGTTTGGGTTTCTAACACCTGACCTGTAAAAGTGATTTCAACCAAGAACTTCACCGGGAAAGACAAGACCACCCCTTGAAGTAGAGTTGTTCTTGGTATCTGATTGATTTGTGAACATTGAACACAAAATCTCACCCACGAGTGGAATGGTGAGAAACTTTTGTTATCCACTTCCATTAAAGGGCCACACATCTCTGCCAGAAAGTTAATGGTTTCCATCCTTTTAAGATGAGAAGGATCACCTTGACCATGAATCCACACCGACGAGGGGGGTTGGGACTCCGACTTCCACTTGTCTCCCTGTCCATTTTTTGAAAAAGATCTGGGTTTTCCCATACTTAGTTGCCTCCATTGTTGTGATCTCCTCTACATCCTCGTTTGCCCCCATTAGCAGCAGACCTTCAGTGGCTGACAAAATGGAGATGTCCTCCAGTTTGTACAAGGTTTGAATATCATGGATAATCATTTCCCATGATATTGTATCATTCAATCTCACTCCCTGCACTACATTTTTTGCATTTGCCAAGTTCACCCACTCCGGTCCCTCCTCCAATAAAGTATTCATCTTCTTCTCCTTCCCCTCACCCCTAGAGGTGGTCCCCTCCACTTCTACAAAAGTTGTTGCTTGTTTGGATGTTGAAGCTTCTATCAATTTCATCTTCTTAGAGGCCCTACATAAAAGCTCCCCCACTCTTTTCCATCCTCGTTTCTCCCTTCCTGGTGGGATGCCAATCAATTGGAAATGCCCTTTTTCTTGCAAAATTACTGCAATAAAAGTTCCTGCTTTGTTCCTGCTGACCATCGCCAAGTAGGTACAGTTGTGAAGCTTTTCTTTTAATGGTGTTGGGTTTGGACCTTTCCTTCCTACCAAATCCAAAATCCACTCTCCCAACTGATTCATCACCTTGGCTTGGATGGCATAGTCATTGTTCTTCTAAACCCCATACTGTTCTCCACTAAGTCTAAAAAACTATTATCTAAAGCTTTCACAGCAAAAATTTTAGATTCAGATCGTACTGAATCATTTTTGAGTAGTTCCACCTCAAAAAACTCTCTCTAACCTGGCTTTAAACCTTCTTTCTCTCCACCATTGAGGTAGAGTTGAAAGCCATAAAAAATCAAAAGAAAAAAGAAAACAACTCCAATGATAAGAAGAATCAAAGACAGCCTTGGACCTTACCAACGAGGAGAGTAAGCCCTTACATCCACCCTCCAACACACAATGGATGGAGCGACCTGGATGCTCGAAAAAACTCTCTCTGAAGGGGACCCAAGAGATCAAGAAAGAAGAAAAAGAGAGGTTGCTGGATCTTCAGGTTTTTTTAGGACCAAGATCTTCACAATCAAACCTTTCCACAAACTTGACCGGAGAAGAACATCAGAAACATTCATCGAAGAAGTCATGTCATATAAATTGTGTAAAATACAAACTTGGTGGAGACGTTATTATAAGAGCTAAGAACTAACAAAATAGATATGATATAGACTCGCATATTTTTTTACAAGTTATTTATTTAGCAAGAATGATGGTTTAGGCAGAAAAACTTACGGGCGAATAACATATTTGGTTTTTCCTTCAGCATTTTCTCCCTGTGGGGCCCTGCATTAAGCAAACATGTTCAACAGCTTAAGTGATAAACATGCTAGAAACTTTTTAACTCGTTTTCAACTCGGCACTCATATTCCCGACAAATTCCAAATTGAAAAGACAGACATCATGATAATAGGTAATCATGTAAGTGGCACCAATAAGTGGCATCAGTATTTATATGTTTTTGAAATAGTGCAACCCTAAATTTCGAAACACAGAGGTCCCAATATTCTACAATAAAAACACAAGCTCGTAGCTTTGTTGCATCATCTATCATGCAAGGAACAATAAAAGAAGCTTACAAGGAACAACAAAGTCCTTAAATACAAGGCCAAATGTTTGTGTAAAATAGAGAATACCTTGTGAGAAGGCATGAAGCAATATCAAGTCCCAACTTAGCGGTAGGATCAAATGAAAACCTGAAATGTAGTGAGACAAATAATCTCAAGAAATTTGACAATACTTATATCTTATAACAAGAGAAACATAATCAGAAAGCAGACTGAGTTGAATAACTCATACAGTTTGAAGACTTTTATCATATCTCAATATATTGAACCAAATGAAAAAGCTAAGAACTTCACGAATGATCCGCTTCACCATAGATTATGACTATGAATTCTCTATGCCTATTGACCAAACTCATTACTTTACCAACAATAAGTTTATAAACTGAGATCAGTTTGGAAGTGGTGACATTGTTAGATTTTTAAACAATATATGTGTAACATTAGGTACCTGAGCAAATCACAATTGATTATGATAGGTGGGGAGGGAAGGGCTAGTTAGACGTGTCACATAATGCTTGTCAAATTCCAATTGAAAGGCTCATGAAAAGATCTTGTGAACGAGTCCACCAAATGACTTCAAATATGCCCAAAAGGGCACTCGGGGGCTAAAAACTGCTAAAATATAATCAACACGATAATCTAACAAGTTCAGCAAACATGTGGTAAAACAGAAACATGGCTATTTCACAAGCAAATCGTCAAGCATGCAAAGCATGTTTGTTTCTAAGTTAAGAGAAAACCACAAAACAAAAGCATAGGACACTAGTCAAGGTGAAGGCAATCGCCTGTCTCGAGTTAAATGATACGAGTTTTAACAACCCAGCCTGTTGAACACCGGACACATACCAACTGTGGCATACAAGTCTCAAACCCTCCAAGCGTTACTTGGACTCCAGGATCCTACATATGCTTTTTTGGACAGGCTACGATACACTTAATAAAATAACATCTCATCAAAGGTAGGTAGAAATGGAAGCCTGTACATCAGTAAAGGTTATAAGTATGATGCCCACACTGGCATGAAGTAGAAATCTCCAAGGATGTGTGCATTAAGTAATGTTGATCTATATCTACTTCTTGGTTTCTTGTTAGATATTCATTTCCAACAGATTCAAATCCAAGTTTCTCAGTATTACCATCATTTTTGGATAGGAAATCACATCACATTTCATAGAAATATGAAAGAATTAAAACTACAAGTCACTCCATCATAAATAAGGGTTCATATTTCCAGTTACTAAAAAAATGTTTCGTATACGGACCTTAGAAGTTAGAACCTTGTGAGAGGAGACTAATGATTTGACCAAAAACAAAAAGACAAAAACAGAAGACAAACAAAAAACTGTAGATTACATTTACATCTCGCCGTATCATATTTCTATGTCATGTATCATATTCATAATTCATATGATACAAGAAAAAGGATACCATTGATAGTATCATTATCATTTTTTATTCAACATATATTGCATGTATCATACGGTGTATGCTTAATGCTAACAACAAGAATCATGGAGAAAGTGGGTTTTGCAACAGGTGTCCACACCACATGAGGTTGTTTTTTTGACAAGTAAAACAATTCTTGTATCGCTAATACTTAATAAAGTGAGGGACATTTTCACACTCAAATTCCCTCTTTACACATGTATTAAATATAGCTGCAGTAAATTCTGATTTTAGGACCAACTAACCATGTTCAAGTTACAACAAAGCAGCACATATCCAAACCAGATTACATCTAGACTAGTGCCAGACAAATGGAAGAAAAATCTATCTCCAACAGAAATCATAGAAGCATCACCTGAATAGTTGGGTGTTGTGGCTGACCCTTGCTTTTTCTGTCAGTTCAAACTCGATCCACTTGTCAGGATTTAGAGCTGAAATAAAGAAGACTAAGATTTGAGCTATCATCTTATCATGTATGAACATGTTAGATGTACAGATTGTGCAACTTAGCCCTCTTCATAGCCATAACTGTAATAACTGTAAGGTTTTAGTTTACTTTTCTTGTTCTGTATTGATAGTGTTCTGATGTAATTACTATCCAAATGTGAGAAAGAGTATAACACTAGTAATTTATATAAAAATGAACAGTGAGAATAGGCTGTAAGAAGTTTCTAGTTACAACAAACCAGATCAATTGGTGCTTCAGTCTCAACTAAGGGGACGAGATAAGGATCTGGAGATTGAGAGTACAACAGAGACTTGTAGATTCAACTGCCATTTACTTAAAACCATTGGCCTGTCTGACATAAAGCACTAGGACCCTTCCCTTTACCACTATGCAAGGTTTAAAAAGCGTTTTTGAGGCGCGCCTTAAGGCACACTTTGAGGCGAGGCGGTCCATATACGCAGTAAGGCTTACATTTTATTGGTGCAAATCGACTCATACAATTCACACGAATGAGGCGTACGAAATGGGACAAAATTCCGACGCGCCTTAATGTTTTTAGCGGCAAAAATACAGCTGGAATCTTGATTTCGAGCACATACATCCCAAGGGATAAGATACTACGTATTTTCTATTAAATTTACACTTCTACCCTTATATATTCCTTATTTAATAAACAACTAAATAAAACAAAATCTTTTTGTACAACTTGTTCTTTGTCTTCATCTTTTCGTCCTTCTGTTTTTCTCTACAAAAGTATCAATCTTCAACGAAATCACAAAAAAATGGTATCTTTTTTTCAACTCTTCAGTCATATTCCTCTTCTCTTTCTCACTCTCTCTATTCTATCTAGTAGTGGTGAATTTGTGATATTTTCTTTTTGGGTATCACTCTTCCTACCATTTGAGCTGCATCTCTTAATCCCCAATTCCCCACTTTACCATAATTTAACTAGTATAAAAGTGATCAGACTAAGCATATAAGGTACTTCTTTTGTTATTTGAATATTTTACATGATGTTTTTATTTTTGAGATTTTATTTCTATGATTTATTTACTAAAAATTTACGAAGCTTACGCCTCATTTCGGTTTAAGGCATATGTCTCGCCTCATTTCAGTGGACCATCTCAGTTCTCAAAAAGATTTTTTAAACCTTGCCATTAAGTCTTAACATGATTGAGAATAGCAATAATGATCCTACTACTGTTTCTCATTGATGTGTGTATATCCTGATGTATCCTAGAACAGATGACTTTGGATTCATCTTCAATCCTCTGCCTCATAACCTAAATATCGAATCAACCTATTAATTAAATTAGAACCGTTGATGATGCCACGAGGATAACCTTTTACAGTCAATTGATAAAAGTACAACTGTAGAACAAGACCTCGTGTAGCCTAAATTTGATCAAGCACATATGTGCTCAAAACAATCAAAAGATCGTGGAAGTCAGGTTCGTTTATCACTCTATGTTTAATTTTTTAATAACACAAAGTAATCTTAAATAATCAAAAACTGAAAAGAAACTCACCAACTTTTGGATCCACTTCCTCACTATCACGATCTAGATGAACCTGTAGATTAGAAATAATAACAAATAAATACTTGAATTATTCAATCTTCAACAAAAGTGCTAAACATATATGTCAGCATTAGATAACCATTATACGAAATAGAATTCCTCATGTTGCATGTGATCGCACAAGGTTTTAAATCTTTATTCAAACACTACTGCTCATCAGCTCAGATTTTAAAGAATCATATTCCTATCATGTTTAATATCTCCATTACATTCAACAAACAAAAGTTTAGTGTATGCATACAACCTTCTCAATATATGAACTGTAATATAACCCAAATAGAAGAATCAAACGAATTTAGAACTACACTTGATTTAACAAAAAAACAAAAATTTGCCACATTTATGCCTAAATGTGATTCAACCCAAATTTGTATAAAAAACTTATTAATAATGAAAAGCAAATCGACCCATTTCATAAAAGATACAATAATTAATGGGGTGAATAGAAATAAGAGAAAAGAGATATAGATTACCATTGTTGGTGAAGAGAAATAGAAAAAATAAGAGATTCCACCAGAAACAGCAGCAATTGCTCCAAGTGGAATCTGAGATTTTGACTTGGATTGATCTTTGAATGCATTAATAGCTTTCGTTGTTGTGAAAGGAGTAGCTACTCTTGCTAGTCTTCTGAAGAACGTTGCCATCTTCTTCTCGATCGAGAAAAAAATGAAAACCAAAGAAAAGCGAGGTTTTAAAACCAAATAGCGAAAGCTTTGTTTCTAAAGCTGCGTTAGTGCGCAAGTTTACACTCTACACTGTTGACTCTTCAGTTGGAAGCATCACGACCATATCATCTAACGGCTGTAATCATTTCATTTACAATCTATCTAAGTTATAATCACTTCATTTTTCGATTGTTAGATATTCTTGGGATCAACTGAGATCGATGGCAGAGATTAGATTGGGTTTAAGTAGATGACGCAACTTCATTATAGAACCTTCAAACGGTGGGGATCCATATCCGAGGCAAAGA
>JABWDY010005669.1:24814-37237 GCA_013358455.1 Thalictrum thalictroides | reverse complement strand
TCACCAGCATGTCTACTAATTTCCTCACTGTTTTTTTCTAAAAATAGTTTGAACTTAAATGTATTAGATTTGGATACTCCAAGAAGAAACAAACTGATCCAGGTGCATGGTTGGTGGCTAAACCCCCACACGAGTTCTACCTGGTGGATGGGACTTCTGACTTCTCCACTCATTTTCTTAATTAGTAGTTAAAAAAACTTTGGCATTTATATACAAGGACATGGCCACCACTTTTGTCCGCCCACATGACCAAAATCATAATTGAAATCAATTCAAAGATTGATACATACATGATACATGTGAATATGAATATATATGATAGGTAGCTAAACCACCCCACGAGTTCTATCATTATGGTGTTCATGACTGACTTAACAAATACACTGTTCCATCCCCCTGGCAAGCGAGGTCGAAGGAACCCCAACCCCTAACCCTATTAAATTAAGTGTGGAAACTTATATCAACAATCAGCTCTTAACATGTTTCGAACCCATAAAGTGGAGAGGGGGTGCTACCATTGAGCCACAGGCTCATTTTGCCCCTCCATTCTTTTTCATCATACATATATACCAAGCATATATACTTATCAAATTTATATTAATATACACAAGAATTATTATACTGTAAACAAACTTCAGCCTACATCTAGTTGTACATGTGAACATTAATGTCCTAGGTTGATGACAACGATTCAAATCAACCAATATCGGTTGTGGAAATTGAGTATTCAATAGGAAGTTCGAGAACTACTTCTCTCCAACCTGTTAATTCCTTCAGAAGTTATGTTTCTTCTTCCCATAAGAAAATCGGAGTACCAATGTGCAGAGAGCTTAGGTTGCCTCTTCAAATCTGGGTCATTAAAATCTACATTATACAGACCGTAGCTTGCTTCTTTGCCTTCAATAAGTTCGAATAAATCTAAGAAGGACCATGAAAAATATCCTCTAACATCGGATCCGTTCCTTCAAAATGAGAAAAGTTTTAACAATGATCTCGTCAGAAATATGTTGTTAAGGAATTTGTACAACTGAGTACTTTATGAAACAAAGCTCATCAAATACCTTATTGCGCTGAGTATACTTCCGATGAAACCAGCCAAATATTCTACCCTTGATGTGTCATATAAAGATGCGTTATGTAAAGTTCTTTGACCTGCCACCATGTTTTAAATTAGTATACATGATGTTGTAGTAATTAGATTTGTATGAGCTGAGCTGATAATAATCTGGATGCAGAACCTATACTAACTTCAATGCAGATCCTTCCTATTACAAGAAGTAGTAGAAAAATATTACCATTTTCATGGATAAAGATAGGAGGGTTGTCATAAACTTGCTTGAAATGCTCCAGCACAAGTTCCAGACCCAAAGGATCCAAGTGTATCTGAATCAACCCATTTACGTCATATATAGGAATTGACTTTAAACAAAAAAACATGCATTACGTGAAAACATTTTAATGTATTTACCTCTCCATAGGACCCTCCATTCCAGCTATCTGCAACAGATGTAAGTTTGTGAGTTGCACAGAATGATGCTCTTAAAAGAAAAGTTTTCTAAGTATGCATTTATCTAGTTATGTCATAAGTTATAGACATCAGGCACAAAATTTCTACATAATAATGTTTAAGGATTTCAATGTTTTGAGAACCTTGTAGACCAACAAAGAACTAGTCTACTGTGAGATTTTATCGATCCCCTGAAA
Source organism: Thalictrum thalictroides (assembly GCA_013358455.1). Taxonomy (NCBI): domain Eukaryota; kingdom Viridiplantae; phylum Streptophyta; class Magnoliopsida; order Ranunculales; family Ranunculaceae; genus Thalictrum; species Thalictrum thalictroides. Next base: position 35,533 of record JABWDY010005669.1, on the reverse strand, counting down.
AAACTGGATCAGTCAGAATATGAGGGCAATGATATGTGCGATTTGCACTGTCAAAAGTTAACATTGTATACCTATTCGCTTCACTTCCATGTCTTTGTAAACGTCTTTCTCTTCGAGCTTGAGACTGTTTGAATCATCCGCGATTTGCATTGTCATATAGTGATTCAGTCCTAGGAAGTCAAAAGAGCCTTTTACTAGTTCTGACTGTTGTGGGGTAAATGTGGGGATCTTTGAGCCAGCACGCTTCTTCAGGGTTTTAGGGTAGTCTCCAAACACCAGTGGATTGATGAACCTGTTATAGAACTCTTTGAATATTATTCGAAGTTTTAGCATTGCTCAGTTGCTAATATTAGAAGACAGTGGCTTACCAACCCATGAAAAGATCCGAAGCTCGTTGAGTTGCTTTTGCGTCTTTCACAGAATTTGTAAGCGGAATCAACCAGTAAGTAAAGATATTCAAGCAAATAAATCCTTTTTGTTTGGCCTACATTACCATCAATCAAATTATGAATAGCCAACAAACATATAAAAGGTCTTCTTCTACAAAATTGTTTCACTATCAAATAACCAAATCTATATGAAGACCACGATTAAATACCTGGTACTTATTCTTGTACAATCTTACAGCTGAAGCATGTGCCAGTAAGCTATTATGAGTGTAGATATATGGCTCCACAGTGGAGTTGCCTTTTGTGCAATTAGCCCCATATGGATAAGAACACCTCTGAGGTGGAAGAACTCCAAGGTCATAACCTCCCAAGGCAACCGAATTGGGCTCATTTATAGTAGTCCAGTGTGAGACTCTGTCTCCAAATTCTTTAAAGCATACATCTGCATACGCTGTAAAATCATCCCTATATCCAAATGATAATTATATGATTATGATGGAGACAACATCATTAAACTGTAAATAGTAATTTGGTGCAGAGCATGCACCACATCTCTTTAGCAAAATAATATAAATAAAGCTACAAAAAAGAGAAAAGAGACTGACACAATCTTTTCGCTTAGCCATCCACCATAGTCATCTTCAAGTGCTTGAGGTAGATCAAAATGGAACAACGTAACATAGGGCTGAATTCCTATTCAAGCGCAAAAAGTGAGAATGTGTAACTAACTTTGGAAGGAATACAAATCATCTTTTTAGTTGAATCAACCACCCTAGGAGCAATACAAATCCAATGAATTGGTTGTTGAATCCCACTAGGGTGACCACTTACACATAGAAATTTCCAAGCTATCCGACGAATAGTCAGAAGAATAAAAGCTTGTGGATCCCAAGCATTCTACCTTGCTTTTGAAATCACTGCCATAATTTATTTCTTTCACTCGAACATTCAGAAAATTACATAAAGAAGTTCATGTTCCACATGTTACAATTGCTTTGCTATAAAGTTTACTGTAGTTCCTCTGGACTCTGGTCGATATTACTCGTTGTAAAGAAAAAAAAATACTCTTAATGAAGTCAAGTGTTACCATGTCTGATGAGTTCATCAATAAGATTGTTGTAATACTGTAAGCCTTTTGGGTTGACAGGTCCTTTCCCATCTAAAAATTAGAAAAAAGAGTATCATATCATCTTTCAAAACATTCATAACATTCTTTTTTACGAATAACAGACTCTGAAAATCTTCTTGTATTTTCATTATTATCATCGTACTTGGGATAAGCCTTGACCACGAAATAGAGAATCTGTAGGCCTCCAGCCCTGTATCTACCATTAGTTGAACATCTTCCTGCAGAAGGTTTCGCCAAGAAACTTAATACAAGCACAGAACTTCAATCCATAAACACATTGATCATCCAACCCGGTTATGCAAATAGTTCAAGGAATATGTTTCACAATAGCACCAGCTGATTACTGTACGAGTAAAAAAGAGCAACCAATTAACTAGATTATGTCTGGGATTTAAAATTTCATTGCACCTTATATTTGTGATATTGGTCACATGCCACATCCCCATTGCTTTTGTCCCTCAATCGGCCTGTAATGCGAAGCTTTGATGAGTTACCAAATGGTTATAATTTGGAAATGTACAGTTTTTCAGAAGTTTGTCTATTGTTCGAGTTCTTCCAGTGCTATTATTTTCCATTAATTTGTATCTTAGCAGCCAAAGTTGCACCTTTAAGAAAATTCAAACTACAGAGCCAACATAAGAAACTAGTATTCAATAGTCTTTTGACAGGAAAAACTAATGTAAACAAGTTACCCCGCTAATGTTTGCAGACATAATGTATTGTGACCTAAATTAAACAATACTACTGTAACTTTCCAAACAAAACCCCAAATTGAGGACTGGGGACTCAAAGAAAGTAGCCAAGGGTAGAAATATGAACCATCAAGTAATACACATACATTTGTTCCCTTGATGCCCATCAATTAATGGACACATTAACATGTATTTCTTGATTGATTCCATCAAGATTTCAAGTGTTTGTTACAGTTTTTGCAGTATTAGTGGAAGAAGAAAATTGAACAAGTAGAAGAAAAACAAACCAGAGTGAGCAAAGGTATCCCAAACACTGGGAGTCCTTCCATCTTCTGCTGCTGCACCTTCAACCTAGCTAACACATTTTATCAATTAATTAACTAGAGTTCCAAGACTTGAAGCCGAACCAAACATAGAACATGTACAGTCAATATAATAAAAGATGTGTCTATTTGATATTGTGGAAAGAAAAGAAAAGAAAGTTTGGTGGGAGTTCTAAGATGGATCCAGTGATTCTACTGTAACTACTGACCTGATAAGCTGAGGTTCCAGATCCAAAAACAAAGTTTGGTGGGAAATCATTTCTGCTAAAGGTGAAGGTGTTATCTGAATGAACATGACTAATAAGACTGACCACCACTACTACTAGTACTGCTACTGCAACATGTAGTTGCAGTAGAAGAAATTGGAAATAAGTAGAACAAGGGGAAGAAATCCTCAACAACATATCTTCTTGTATATTGAGTGGTGACTGGTGAGTAGCTTATAACTCAAATTTCCATGTTTACACAAGGTTTTTATTCATTTCTAAATTGCACATTTTGTTCATGACACTATATTAAGAATTTAAGATATTCTAAAACATCACACTAAAGATTATTATTTATCATGTGATGTGATATGTCTCATTCATGTTTGTCATTTCTCAATTATTTTTGACAGTTAAAAAAAGGGATCAAATACTGGTTTACTGGATTACTGGAATCAAAGAGCAAGTTGTCAAACAAAATAAAAAATATAATGTATCTCTGTCTAGGTATTTTCCAATAGGAAGCATATGGATTTCGTGCACCACCTAGAAAATAATGCATATTAAGTATATTATTAATATAACATAATACAAAGTCGAATAGTCGATGAACAAAAAAAGATTGCACTCGAAACTGCAGCTGTGTTAACATTGCACTTATATCATATGTCAAGGTTGATGAAAAGATAATTTTCATCACATCCACATGACAACATTGGAACTTGTAAAATAGAGTCAAACTCCCTTATTACATACTGTAGTAAAATAAGTCTTTGGTTACCCCAAATGTTATACATACAATATAAAAAAAAATCTCTATTGAGAGAATCCAGAAATACTACTTTTCTCCAAGATGTTAATTCCATCAGAACTTATGTTTCCTCCTTTAAGAAAACCAGAGTACCAATGTGCAGAGAGCTTAGGGTGTCTCTTCAGATCTGGGTCACTAAAATTTACGTAATATAGACCAAAGCTAAATTTTTCGCCTCCCGTCAGTTCGAATAAATCTAAGAAGGACCATGTAAAATATCCTCTCATATCTGATCCATTCCTTCAAATATAAAAAAACATTTAACATTATATATGTGAGCTACTGAGATTGAATCAATACACACATGCTCTTATGAGATTAAGAAATACCTTATACCATTGAGTGCACTTCCGATGAAAGCAGCCAAATATTTTATCCTTGGGGTGTCTTTTAAGGATGCATTATGTAATGTTCTTTGACCTGGCACCATGAAACACATACCAAGGTATTGACAAGTGTAATGTTCTACTGGTGGTTAGCCAATCTAATGATAATATAGTATCAATCTCCCGCTCGTAGTCTGGATGCAAACCCTAAACTAAATTCAACGCATATATACACTTCATACAAATTGGAGTGGGAGAATAAGAGAACACAAACCATTTTCATGGATATAGATAGGAGGGTTGCCATAAACTTGCTTGAAATGCTCCAGCACTTGTTGCAGACCCAATGGATCAATTGGAAACTGGCTCTAAACATTTAAAGTCATATACAGAAATTTAGTTTTATATAAACAAGTTTAAGTCATACAAGAATTTGTGATAACAATCATGCCTTTACCTCGTCATTGCTCCCTCCATCCCATGTATCTGCAACAGATGTTAATTATGAGTTAGACAGATTGGTGTGTTTATCAGGTTCTGTGATGACTTGCAAACATCGAAAGATGCATAAACTTTGATAGATACTGCCAGGTCAAAGCCTAACACTGCAAACTAAAAAGTAAGTAGGATTTGTTTTCAGAACCTTCAAGACCAAGAAGGAATTCATCTCTATATTTATCTTCTTCTTTTTTTTTCTTCTTTGCATACTCAGAAGAATATCACAAAGAACCAAACTGCTTCACTTACTTCTGTGAAGAATTAATTGATTCTGGGAAAACAAACTAGCTCGGCAAGAATATGAAGTCTATGATTATCTAACAAAATATCACCGACAGACAAAACCCTACTCTGAAGCAAATAATCAACTAGACATACCTAGTATTTCATTATATTAAAAATAATGAAAAGATTACATGATGAGTTTTCTTTCATGGTCCATAGATATCACAATACACACTACTACAACTCTACAAGCAAGAAAACCTATAAACTTATAAGAGAAAATCCCACCAAAAAAAACTTATAAGAGAAAATATATTACCCAGTCGCTTCAATGCCATGTCCATGTAAACATCTCTCTCTTTGAGCTTGAGACTGTCTGAATCATCCATGATATGCATTATGGTATAGTAATTCAGTGATAGGAAATCAAATGAGCCTTTAACTAGTTCTGATTGTTGTGGGGTGAAAGTGGGGATCTTTGAGCCAGCGTACATCTTCATGGTTTCAGGGTAGTCTCCAAACACCAGTGGATTAATGAACCTGATGTTATGGAACTCATACAATATCATTTGGAGTGTTCCTTTGCAGATTTTAGGAAACAAAGGCAAAGGCTTACCAACCAATGTAAAGATCGTAAGCTCTTTGAGTTGCTTTCACATCTCTCACAGAATCTGTCCGAGGGATTAGCCATGTAGCAAACATGTTCAAACCTATAAATCCTTTTTGTTGGGCCTACATTAGCATCAATTTCAAAACTATAACTAACTGATTACCAACGAATAACATGTCTTATTCTAGAAAATTGGTTAGCTATCCTTTTTATATGAAAACACAATTAGAAACCTGATATTTCCTCTTGTACAATCTTGCAGCTGAAGCATGTGCCAGTAAGCTATTGTGGGTGAAGATATACGGCTCCACAGTGGAGTTGCCTTTTGTGCAATTAGCCCCAAACGGGTAAGAACACCTCATAGGTGGAATAGTTCCCCGGTCGTAACCTCCCAGGGCAATCGCATTGGGCTCATTCATAGTAGTCCAGTACGAAACTCTGTCGCCGAATTCTTTAAAGCATACATCTGCATATGCTGTAAAATCATCACTACATCCAAATGCAGATTAAAAATGTATTAGCAAGATAACAAAGTTAAACTGTTTCTCAAGGAAAATACAGAACAAGAAATTATCAAAAGGAGCATACACGATCTTTTCACTTAGCCATCCATTGTAGTCATCTTCAAGTGCTTGAGGTAGATCATGATGAAACAACGTAACATATGGCTGAATTCCTATACGAACGCGAGACGTGAGCATATATAATTAACTTTGAAGTGAATATGTAATGAATCATGTTAGTTGAACCAACCACCCTAGTAGTCATACAAATCCGATAAATTGGTGGTAATGACTTACACAAACAGCTCAATCAGAAGAATAACTTCCTTGCAATCCGTTTTGAATTATCAGATCATCAGAAAGGTTGGATAATTTGGAGTCCTAGCATATACTATGTCGCAATTTTTTAACTAAATACAGAAGTTTATGTTCTATATGTTACAATTGATCCACTACAGAGGAGATTACAGTAATTTCTCTGGACAACATTGCGATAAAAAAAGCAAACAAAATCCTGGAAGTAGTCAGCTATTACCATGTCTGAGAAGTTCGTCGATAAGATTGTTGTAATATTGTAAGCCTTTTGGGTTGACAGGTCCTTTCCCATCTGAATAAACAGAAAGAAGTGGCATGTCATCTTTCAAAACAATGTACTACATTCTATTTGAAGAATAAACAAATCGAGCCCTCTATCGTCATACTTGGGATAAGCCTTGACCATGAAATAGAGAATCTGTAGGCATCTAGCCCTGTATTAACCATGAGTTGAACATCTTCCTGCACGAGATTTTATTGAAAAATAAAAAGACAATCACAGAACTTCAATCCGTCGACACATTGATTAGCCTCACTGATAGTTTTGTTATACTGAACATGTTTCATGGAACCAAATTGTTCGACAAATATGTTTCACAGCTGCAGCTGATTATGATTAAAAAGGCAAACAACCAACCTCATTATTTTTTCTTTTCTCAAGGTTAAAACCTTGTACAGGAAATAAATGAGGTCTACATTCAAAATTTCAGAGCACCTTATATCTGTGATACTGGTCACAGGCCACATCCCCATTGCTTTTGTCCTTCAATTCTTCTGCAATGCAAAATTCAAAACTTGGAGACATCAACTAGACAAGGTCACAAGCTAGTACTTTTTCTACTACTTATGTTTAACCATTTGAAGGGCATTAGCCATTTGAATGAAACGAGTTTCTTGGAAAATGTTATCATTTGGTTAATAAGGGGTTTTAGCCCTTGGAACAATACTTACTTTGCAGGCATAATGTATTGCCACTAGCTGACTGCAGATAAAGGTTTGGATCGTAACACTGCAATCATAATCCCTAATTACGTAGGCCAATTAAGAAATCCAGTTCTGTAACAATAATTTATCCTATCATGAATAACATCAAATGAAGTTTATACTGTTGGGGATTCAAATAAGGCACCTGAGCGTAGATAGATATAAACCATCAAGTGATTGAGTGAAGACAGAGATTATTCGTAAATATTTTCTTGACGTCAATGGACCTTAATGTGTATTTTCTTGACGTGAAGATTTTTAACGTTTGTTGTAATTTTTGTAGTAACAGGTGCTGCTCTAAATTACAAAAAAGAAATGCCAAAGAAGGAAGTAAAACAAACCAGAGTGAGCAATGGTATCCCAAACGCTGGGAGTCCGTCCATCTTCTGCTGCTGCCCCTTCAACCTACACATTGACATTACAGAGTTTAACGAATGATGTCTTTATTTCCAAAAAGGAAAGACGCAATGCCTCTAGCATACTAACTTGATAAGCTGAAGTTCCAGCACCAAAAACAAAGTGAGGTGGGAAATCATTTCTGTTAAATGTGACGGTATTCTCTGAATGAACATGACTGAGACTGTCAGCCAGTACTAATGCAAAATTTAGTAATAGAAGAAGAAATTGAAAACAAGCAGAAGGAATCCTCAACAACATCTTCTTGCTGGAGCAATGAATTATAACTAGCATAGAAGCATGTTTATGTAGTTGGTACCATGACAAGGAAATTCAAAAGTGCCATCAATCCAAACATGACTTTTGGCTAAATGGTTGTATATCACCTACCAGAAAGGGCCTCACTAGATACCCACTGTCCTGACTTGTCTAGTTCAGGCATCTCATTCATGCTTTGGAAAATTCTTTTGAAAAAGTGAAATGATCATTGTTGAATTGACGTAAATGGTGTCGGCAAAAACTACACCATTTTCCATCCTTGATGAAGCACCGGGTTTGGTTTGTCTATTAATAATGAAATTTAGAAATTCTCTGCCATACTTTTGTTAGTTAAACTGCATATTTACTTGTACCTCTCAGGTATCTTCGAAGCTTTTTCTAGTAGATACAACCTACAACCATATGCGACATATATCTGGTGCATCCATCAAGAAAGAAAGAAGATTTTAATTTTTCATAGAATTAAGGGATTGCCTAACTATAAGCACAAAACATGACCAACACAGGTTAATGTTAACCGATTCTTAGCAAAAGTAAATCAATCTATTATGGAATGCAATGTCCAATTGTGCATTTCATTGCAATCGAACCTAAAAGAAAAGTTTTAATTCACTCTGACATACCAGCAATGGCAGGGAGTGGATGGATTGAGATGAACTTTGTCGCAGCTTCGTTTAAAGATAAATTCTTAGCTACCTATGCTGGGTCGGCACTTGGCAGGGATAACACAGTGAATGATGTGTGTCCAATGCACTAAGCACTAGCAGCAATCTGCCAACTAATGCTAATATCAGACGACAGAGATAGTGGTCTGCTTCACAGTGATCTGGTCTGCTTCATCTTGAAGCAAGATGCATAAAGCAACAAAAACTAGGGTTCCTTAGAAGACAGATTCAACCCCATTATATTCAAACTAAATCACAACATGAGCTACCAATTTCCCGGATTTTCAGCCATAACTGCCGAAAAGCTCATTAGCTTTAAATATTTTATATTAATAAGGCAACAAATGTAGTATTTCTCAACTAATATTTAACAATCCCACTAATCAGTCACAAGCTCCTTGACATGTTGAAACTGTTTTACAGTGCCTCTAGATGGCTCGGCATAAAAAATGAAAAGTACATCTCGTGAAGATCTTCAGGAAAGTTGGTTCAGTAGCAAATCACCTAGAGCAACAAATAAACAGATATATATCAGAAGAAGCTTTTGTCAATCATTCTACATCACAATTCACATTTCTTGTTTTTGGAAATATTATAGGAGCATCCTGCCTCATGTTGTAAGTCGTATGTAAACTTTAGAACTGTAGTTTAGCTTTCCTTAAAATGAAAATCAATAACAAAGGGACCAACTAGCAGTTTAACAAAATATATCAGCTTATCACATAAGCATTAGGTGATGATACATGTAAGAATCAAGTGAAATGAAACTACATATCACATAAGCATTAGGCGATGATATTTGATGAATTAAGTGGAATAACACTATTTCTTGTATTCCTATATCATAATCAGTAACTCGCAATGAATGGAGTCAACTAGCTAGACAATACTAAAACAAACAAGATACAAACTTGGGCAAAACAGAGCTAAGGATTACAGCCTCTAGCTTTCATCATTTGGTTTTTAGACTTTCCTAAAACGATAATTAACAGATATCAATGACCATTTAACTAGAGATACTACGAATACTGAATCACCTTCTATTAATGTCGTCAAAAAGGGGTAGAACAAATTAAGAATTTGTAGATATGCAAAGAAACATTGGAAAAACCAATGTATAATAAATCTTCCATGTCTCACAATAAATAAAGCAATTTGATAGTCGTATGAAATAACATTTAAATCTATATAGAACTGACCTATATCAGAGCTATAAATATTTTTCTTTTTCAACATTTTCTTCGAATCACTGGTGCTAGTTTATATGATTTTGTGGGGAAATTCAATTGGGTAACACATCTTATAAACCAGTAAAAACTAATTCGTATTACCTAGGTAGTTAGGTTCCTGCAGCATCAGATGCTAGGAGTGCCCAAACCCAGAACCTCCCTGTCCTGCAGGGGTTGGACACTCCTATCAACTGCAATAGTATTATACATATAGTTGATGAGGCTCTTCCTCTTCAATGTTCCTTATTACTTCCTATCATAATTTTGTAACCCAAGCTTAACTAGGACGTTAGAAAACAAGACATGAGGCAATGCATTTCACCAGGATTTGAGGTTTAGCATTAGGCATACATGCATGCACTTAAAGTAATAGACTATAATATAGTAATAAAACTTATTAAATAAAACTCATGCTTCCAGGCTCCAGCTTTCAAGAAGTATTTTATCTAAAGGTGTGTCCCTCCAATAACATTTAGGGCTTAAAACAATTCTCCAAGTATACATTAGGATCCTAACACTGGCACCCTAATTCCCTGGTTATGAAAATTTGCATCCATATGTAGTCTTGAGCATACTTTCTAAAGACTTTAGACCGTCTCCAACCCTAATTTGACATCTGTTTAGTGATAGGGAAGGAATAAGGAAACCAACTCCAACGAATACTAAGAGAGATGGAGTTTCATCCAATACATTCCTGTTTCTTCGTTAACTATGTAAACTAGGCAAAAAACCAGTCACTACTAGTACATAGTGACTATCAACATAACTACTTGGGCATCAAGAAGGTCGACTTCAACTCAACCAAAATATTTTATTTTAATTTTGAAGTGTGATTTCATATATGTGAAATTCAAACCCAAACATTCATCAAGAAAGGTCTTTGATTTATTGATAAAATATTGATTTTCAAGGGACTTGATTCATTATATGACTATACCACTACTTCTTCATTTTCAGATTTCTCTGTCTAATTGTTCCTAACCCAGCTAATTTCTCACGAGAGGAGGAATTCCTTATACATCATTATTTCTCAAACATTCGAAACTTTACTCATCTAACTCAAGCAAATACATTAACACCATACACCATAAAACCTCATAAAAGTAAATGAAGAATTTAATTCCAAATACTATCAAAGT
>JABWDY010005658.1:9692-22913 GCA_013358455.1 Thalictrum thalictroides | reverse complement strand
TTCCTTATACTTTGCATTAGCTTCCTCTAAGTGCTTTTTGACATCCTCATGAAGTTGGTGAATCTTTTCAACCATATGATCTGCTGCAATGCTCATCCCTGATTGTTTTGGTAGCGGTACAAGATCAACCACATGTTGAGGTACTGCTGTGTATACAATCTGAAACGGTGACTTCTTGGTGGAACGGTTGACAGAGCTGTTGTAAGTGAACTCAGCTTGTGTAAGAGCTAGATCCCACTGCTTTGGTCTTTCCCATGCGATGCATCTCAAAAGATTTCCCAAAGTTCGATTGACTACCTCAGTTGTCCATCTGTCTGAGGGTGACAAGTAGTGCTGTACTTTAGAGTAAAATTGAACCGATTCCATAAAGTTTTCCAAAAATGGCTTAAGAACTTGCTATCTCGATCAGAAGTTATGGATTTGGGAATTCCATGCAGACGTACGATCTCTCGAAAGAACAAATGTGCGATATGAGAGGCATCAACTGTTTTCTTACATGGTACAAAGTGAGCCATCTTAGAAAATCTATCAACAACAACAAATATAGAATCCATACCTCGTTGAGTTCGTGGAAGACCCAACACAAAATCCATTGAAATGTCAACCCATGGTAAATCTGGAACTGGTAAGGGAGTGTACAGACCAGCATTGTCGGATTGACCTTTAGCTGATTGGCAAATGTAGCATTTGCGGACATGGCGTGCCATATCCCACTTCAATTGTGGCCAATAGTATCGCCCTTCTGCCATAGCAATGCTTTTGTCTCTACCTAAATGTCCTCCTAAACCTCCCCCATGCATCTCACGCAAAATATGATCCCTCAAAGAGCTACGAGGAATACACAATCGACTTCCTTTAAAAAGGAATCTTTCTTGAAGATGAAAATCAGCATCATGTTCTCCTTTGGTGCACTTACTCCATACTTCACTGAAATCTTCATCATCAACATACAAATCTTTCAGATAATCAAATCCCACTACTTCACTGCACATAATAACCAACATAGAAGCACGACGGTGTAAAGCATCTGCCACTTTATTTTGTTGTCCTGATGTGTGCTTAACAACAAAAGTGAACTTCTCAATATCATCCATTCATCTTTGATGTATCCGGTTTGTAGATTTGTTTCTACTGATGGTCGTCAAAGCTTGATGATCAGTTTATAGGATAAATTCTCGCTGAATAAGGTAGTGAGTCCAATGTCGTAATGCTTGAACAATAGCATACAATTCAAGCGCATACGTTGCCCACTTCTTCCGTGCTTCACTAAGTTTCTCACTGTAGTAGGCAATTGGCTTACCCTCTTGCGACAAGACCGCTCCAATCCCCACAATAGAAGCATCACAATGAACTTCAAAGACCTTGTCAAAACTAGGCAAAGCAAGTACCGGTGCAGTAGTCAATCTTTCTCTTAACAAAGCAAAACTCTTCTCGGCTTCATCAGTCCACTTAAAGTGTTGACCTTTCATACATTCAGTCAATGGTGCAGCAATCGTGCCAAAATTATTCACAAAACGGCGGTAGAATGCTGCTAAACCATGAAAACTTCTTACATCACTGATGGACTTAGGAGTAGGCCACTTCCTGATTGCTTTAACTTTCTCTTCATCCTCATGTATCCCTTCTGCGGAAACTACATAACCTAAGAAGACTAGCCTATTTGTAAGAAAGCTACACTTCTTCAGGTTAATGATAAGTTTGTTTTCTTTAAGAACATTGAACACTTCCCAAAAGTGAAACAAATGGTCTTACTCATTTCGGCTATAAATCAAAATATCATCAAAGTACACAACAACAAACTTTCCAATAAAAGGTTTGAGTACCTGATTCATTAGCCTCATGAAAGTGCTCGGAGCATTTGAAAGACCAAATGGCATTACGAGCCACTCATAGAGTCCTTCCTTAGTTTTGAATGCGGTTTTCCATTCATCTCCAGGCCTGATTCTGATTTAATGATAACCACTTTTCAAGTCTAGCTTTGAAAACACCTTTGACCCCTCTAGCATATCCAACATATCATCCAAACGCGGTATAGAAAAACGATATCGAATAGTGATCTTATTAATGGCACGACTATCAACGCACATTCTCCAACTCCCATCTTTCTTAGGGACAAGTGATGCTGGCACGGCACATGGACTCATACTTGGTTGAATCAAACCCTTCTTTAGCAAGTCATCAACTTGCTCTTGCAAAATGGCATGTTCCTTTGGACTCATTCTGTAATGGGCCAAATTCGGCAAGCTAGCACCTGGCATCAAATCTATGTGGTGTTGGATGTCTCTCATTTGTGGTAGTTCATCTGGTAGTTCGTCGGGAACCAAACCAGCAAATTCAATCAACAACGCCTGAACTTGGGAAGGAACTGTAACTTAACCTGGGGTATCTCCTTTGATCACCAAAACATACATCTCTCCAGTATCATGTGCTTCCTTCACAATATTATTGGCTACAAAGAAAGTACGTCCTTCCACTCGTGGAGTCTTAGGACGTGTCTCTCCTCTCATAGGGGCAAGTATAACTTTTACACCATCCTTGTAGAAAGAATATGCGTTTTCTTTACCCTTATGAAAAGCATCGACATCATATTGCCATGGTCGACCAAGTAACATGTGACACGCATCCATATCAACCACATCATAGTATACAGTATCCTTGTAATGCTTGCCAATTGAGAATGAAATGTTACACCTTTGAGTGACCATAGTTTCTCCAACATCTTTGATCCACCCAATGGCATAAGGCTTAGGATGTTCTTCTACAGGCAACTCTAATTTCTCCACCATGATCTTTGACACAATGTTATCCATGCTCCCACTGTCAATGATCAAGTCACATACACGCTCTTTCACTGTGCATCTGGTTCTGAAAATATTGTGCCTTTGAGGATGCAATTCGTGTTGTGGAGTATAAAGCCATTTTCTCACCACAAATGAGCGACCCTCATCCTCATAAGTAAGCTCATCACCGTCATCATCATTCTCAAAAGTTTCATCTCCATCTTCTTTATGAATAGTCAGTCTAACTCGGTTTCTTTGGGGGCATTGATTGGATCTATGGCCTGGTTGTCCATATTGGTAACATTTATCAGGTGCAGGTGGTGCATAAGGATTGGTTGGGACTGATTTGGATGTTCCGGCTTCATTTGTGTTTTTGGATTGATAAGGTTTAGTTGGTGGAGGGTTGCTGGTTGGTTGAGTTTGGACTGGAGATTTGCCTTTGTGTTGGTATGTGGGTGTAGTTTCATGTGATTCTTCGGACGGTGTGGGGGTATAATTTCTGCGGTAGGAATTGTTTCGATTAGTTGGACGATCTAGTTGAGTTTTGGCTCTAGTGGCTAGTTGTATGGCATCACTAAGGGTATGGACAGTCACAATTGAAACTCTATCTTGAATGACAAATTTCAGCCCACCAATAAACCTTGAAACTTGTTGGGATTCAGTTTCTCTAAGGTCATTTTGGGCTACCAAACGAAAGAATTCATTGACATACTCGTTGACAGTCCGATTGCCTTGGCGACAACTTTGGTATTGTTGGAACAACACTTGATCATAGTCAAGTGGTAAAAATCTAGCACGCATTAACCTTTTCATTTTAAGCCAAGAACGAATCGGTGGCTTACCTTGTCTAGTGCGCGAAACTTGAAATTGTTCCCACCATGCTGATGCTCCGCCCTTCAATTTGTAAGCCACAAGCTTCACTTGTTTGTCTTATGGAATCTCCATGTAATCAAAGAATCTCTCCACTTCATTAATCCAATCGAGAAAATCCTCGATATGGAGTTGTCCATTGAATTGTGGAAGATCAACCTTCATTCGAAAATCACCATGATTATCTCCACCACGATTATCATCATAATAATCATCATTTCGACGACCCCTATTTCCTCTGCCACCATTATTGCCTTGGTGTAGAACGAAATTATCAAGTTCGTTATCGCTGGAATTTTCCACATTCAAATCTTGCTGCTGATTTACAACCCTTGGGTTAACTTCTTGCGGCCTTTCAACATCACGAAGAGGTGGCTCTCTATCCCGTGTCTGATTTTGAACCATCATCTCCGTCAAACAAGTCATGGCAGTCACTATAGACTCTACGGACCTCGTCATTTGCGCTTGAGTATAAGCAATCTGCCTTAACATCGTAGAACTCTCTTGAACACCGTCAACAGAGGGATTGCTACCATTTTCACCATTGGAAGCTATGAAACTAGGGTTAAGAACCTTGCTCTGAATAACCAAAAATGATAGGGGATAGCAAATGTCGCGAATCAACAACGTGATCGACAATAAATTAAACCTTGAAAATCAAGGATTTCTGTTTCTTGAATCCACAAGAACAAATCAGAATTCTTACAAGTTTATTCAATAGCATCATAATGTGTTTCAAATCAAGGATGTTCTGTAGATCCTTAGGTAGTTACATAGGTAGTTATATATATAGGTGGCAGTAAATTAGGCTTAAATATTAACTACTAAAAACTGATGCTAACTGCCTGCTGTAATCTAACATCTCATGCTACATCATATATTGTTGCCCCTTCTGATACACCTGCTTTGGAACTCATGGACCACTCTCTTTATTAATATACATGATTACATGCTTTTTGCTTCAGTTATAAATCTTAGCATTTCCTCGATAACTATGTTTCATGGTATGCAATATGTATATTTCTTTTGGTTGGGATATGATGGTCACATATGATTAAGTTGGTAACAATGGTTTAACGGATTATTTCTTCCATGTGAAATGATTTGCAGGTTTTTAAGAGTGGCCCACTTTTCATATCATCAAGAGGTCAGTAAATTGATTTTTTGTTTTGTCTGTTTCGTCAACTTGGGGATAAAAAAGGGACTTCAACTTTTGTTGTGTTGGAAATTTGAATTATACATCCAAAGAACAATGTGGATATGTGATTGAAAACCTTGCATTTGAATTTGATTTACCTATTCTAGTGTGCTTGAGCTATGAGGTTACTTTACTATTTCTACATACATGCGTTCAGAGTTCAAGACATAGTAAAACAATTTATACATTTCACACAGACATGTTAATGACTATAATGCGCGTGACTAGTATACATGAAATAGTGGAGATACATAGGTACTATCTTCCAAATTCTGTGTAGTTTCACTGTTATTCCAAGAGGAACCATCAGATGATTTTGTGCTTTTTGTTTGTGTTTTCCCTTCTCAATTTTGGTTGTCCTTTGTACCGGTGAGTCCGTACTGTACTACTGTGAAGATCTGATTTTGTTCCGACAAAGGGTTCTGTTGCAACTTGCAAGAGCGAACAAGACACTACAGTAGTTTATTTTGGCGACTAGTTCCCTTGAAAACTTGATTTTTTTACCCTTCATCCCCTGTTTTCCCATCAAAACTTATAACAAGATAACTATACTCAAATTATATAGTTAATTAAGTTTTGCTCCACTTCATCTCGTATTATTTCAAGAGAGGCTTATATATTACTAATGAGGCAATCTTTTTCTATCTATAAGCAACATGACAAAATGTCAGGCTGTGGGAATGGTTGTTACATTTGTTATAATTCCTACGAAAGAAATGGACAAATCTATTATATAACATTATGGGCTTTATTTATTTATTATTATAAAAATACTACCCTAGTGATCATTTTATTAGCTTCCTCCTGCGGTTTATTTAATGTTGCATTTTACTAAAGGAATATGTATTAATTGCAGTACTTGACAATTTTTATAGGGATAGGTTGGAAATCATGGAAAAAGCGTTGGTTCATTCTCACAAGAACATCCTTGGTTTTCTTCAAGAATGATCCTGTGAGTGTACACCCATTTTCCTTGCTCTTTTGTCTCACTTACGCATTCATGTATTCTTTTGTTATGTTCCTACTTTATTTGTAGTTATGTATAGTTTAGGATGAGTTTCTACATGCATTTGGTTGGACGAGAGACCGTATTAAGGACTTTTGTTTCTTAACCTGTTTAAGTGCACATGCACAAAAAAGATCTTTTTTCATGTTGTCCCACGCATGTAGTACTAGTGTATCTTGCATGTATCATTATAACATAACTCTAAATATGGATGTATGGGTGTGTACGTCTGCACATACTTTGTCAATGTAAACACTTCGCTATGATAGCTGCTACATTAATTGCTTGAAATGAGTATACTCAGTGGAGATTGTAGATTATTATCTGTATTCCTAAGAGAGTTGTTGCAAGCAGGTATTGATTGTGAGTGTATTATCCAAATATTGTATTATGAGTGCTTTTGAGAGGGGGTACTGATTTCTTCTTGTGTTTTGTAGAGTGCTCTTCCTCAGAAAGGTGGTGAAGTCAATCTGACTTTGGGCGGGATTGATTTGAACAACTCTGGGAGGTAAAGAAGATACTAGATTACTACTACATGTCTTGTTGGTATAACATCTTATCCTTTCTATTGATGATGAACTGTTTATTTGCAGTGTTGTAGTCAGGGAAGATAAAAAGTTACTGACTGTTTTGTTTCCTGATGGACGTGAAGGGCGAGGCTTTACACTTAAGGTGTGCCAGTCTATGTGATTTTTGTTCCTTTTCTTATCCTTTGAGTCATTGATTTATACCTCCATCACACTTGCCTTAAAATGGGTTAAGCAGTCCATGCTTACCTAATAACATACTGCATTTTCTTCTTGTTAGGCTGAAACATCGGAGGATTTGTTTGAGTGGAAGACAGCCCTAGAACATGCTCTGTCCCAAGCGCCAAGTGCCGCCCTTGTCATGGGTCAGAATGGGATTTTCCGGAGTGACACGGCTGACACAATTGAAACCTCATTATATCAATGTTAGTAGTATTTTCTCCCTGGTATTATATCATATAGTGCATCGATTTTTTTAAGTCGATACCACACATAGTCAGATGCTCATTATATGCTAAAATAATTGTATATTCTCTTCAGGGAGGGACAAAAGCTCCACGAAGTCATTAGTTGTGGGTAGACCAATTCTGCTTGCGCTAGAAGATATAGATGGAGGCCCATCTTTTCTTGAGAAAGCTCTTCGATTTCTGGAGAAATTCGGTATGTAGTTACCACGATCTTAGCTGGATTTTATGGTAATTCTTTTTCTTCTAGGGAAAAAAAAAACTTATCTGTGTTAAATTGTGCAAAACCTTGAGATGACTTTGGGTTATTTATTTCTTGATGAGAATAATCTCACAAAAATGTTTTTCTTTTGCTTTAACCATATTTCTATGGATCAACGAAAATAGTATCTTTTCCATTGATATTATCTTCAATAAAGGGTGGCTCAGAAAATTTCTCAGAGTGGGAACATTGTCTAGATTTGAACTT
The DNA here is from genome assembly GCA_013358455.1 of Thalictrum thalictroides. Taxonomy (NCBI): domain Eukaryota; kingdom Viridiplantae; phylum Streptophyta; class Magnoliopsida; order Ranunculales; family Ranunculaceae; genus Thalictrum; species Thalictrum thalictroides. Next base: position 15,599 of record JABWDY010005658.1, on the reverse strand, counting down.
CTCTGGGAATGGATAAGGGTAGGGATTGCTAGCCTAACTGAATTTCAGCAAGAATGATGTGGGCCAACTTGGAACTCCACTTCCCATCCCCTCACATCCAAACATGTATATGCATATAAATGGTTTCTTACATTTGGATTCTTAGTATATATATATACATCCTTTCATCCTATAACAATGTTCTCCTTTTCTGTTAAAGAAGAGTTGGGTTTGATCAAAGTTATGTAGAAGTCATATTGAATAAGTTGAAGATCTATAGTTTCTCTTAATAATGAGCTGACAATGCTGGATTTATTATTATTTGTTCAACAGGAACAAAAGCAGAAGGAATTTTGCGACTCTCTGCCGATGTTGAGGAGGTTTACCTACGTGTTCAGGAATATGAACGAGGTTTTTTTTCCTCCTCTATATACAAGTGCTCGTCTTCATGACGATCTGACTTTTCATCTTCCCTTTGGTTTGGTAGGTAATAATTGCATTATGTGGATGTTTCATTAGCTAACGTGCCATCTTTGTTTTCAGGTAAGAATGAGTTCAGTTCCCTCGAGGATGCACATGTCATTGGTGATTGTGTCAAGGTATTCCTTTTATCAATAATAAATCTGGTTGTGATTGTTTTCAGTATTTCTCTTGTATTACACTTGATCACATGCCCATCCTGTGATTTTTGTTTGCAGCATATTCTTCGGGAGATGCCTTCTTCTCCAGTACCAGCGTCGTGCTGCACTGCATTGTTGGAGGCGTATAGTATGTGCATAGTAATATTGGCTATATGTTGTTTGCTTCCCTTTCTTAATTGCATGCTACACATATAACACATGGCATGTTCTCTTTTTTAGTTATTATCCTGGCTGTCTGATTCAAGTTATCTTGATACTTCTCTTTTAATGTATGTTTTCTTGTCATATCATAATTATACAATATTAGTTACTTTTACATCTTTTAGTGTCAATAGATGTTGATTGCTTCTGGGTTTAAACTGAAATCACTGTTCTTATTATCATTGTTGTTTCTATGCATTTTATTGGAGTTCTTTCATCGTTTTGACTTATTTGGTGCTTAAGTGTCAAGCCAGGTCGATATTTAAAATGTGGCGTAGTCCCTAAGATAATAGATAACTTATGTGCATCACAAACCAGTATATATTAGGTGAAATGCTTCCAGATTAAATGCATGCATTCACATATCTTAACTGCGTTCTCTTTCAGCTTATAGTGTCAATAGATGTTGATTGCTTTTGTCCTTCTGGGTTTAAACTCAATTACTGAGTTGTCAAGCCAGGTCGATATTTAAAACAAGTGGCTTAGTCCCTAAGATAATAGATAACTTATGTGCCCACAGACCAGTATATGTAGGTGGAATGCTTCCAGATTAAATGCATGCATCTTTTTATTCACATATCTTATGCGTTCTCTTTGAGCTTTCATAATTTAGCAGTATATGTCCTCCCTTGTCACACATTGTGGTTGACCATGATATATATAATTGGGTGTTGCACTTGAGTAGGAGTTGAGCAGAAGGAGGACCGCATTAATGCATTGCGCTCTGCAATACTAGATACATTTCCTGAACCAAATAGAAGGCTACTGCAGAGGTAATTCAATAACAATTCTTACTAAACACCATTTTTTATTGTAAACTGTACACCTCCTACTTCAGTTATGCATTTATCTCCATGTGTTCGGGTTATGTTCTAAGAATGCAGTTAGTGGTTTAGCATAAATCTTGTCTATTGTAGTTGACCGGTAGTTTCTACCATGCAGGTTGTCATTTTTGTTAACTGAAGAATATGATTTTTTACAATATAATACAGTCTAGTCTGCTGGTCTGATTCCAATAAGATATTGTTTAATGTAGATATCACGCTGTTATGTACAGACTGTGGATTCTGCATTGGTGGCAATTAAGGCCATTGCATCAAATTTAGCAGGATCCTGGTTTTACATTTAAAAGAATCCTACCCATTCTTTCTAGGATCAGACTGTGGTTTCAGCACTTGTGGCAATTTATGTCATTACATAAACTTAGCAGGATCCTGGTTTTACATTTAAAAGAATCCTAGCCATTCTTTCTAGGAACATAAATCTAGGTCGACTCATACAATGATAATTCTTCTATACGGGAACTGTATTGGAGCATCTTTGAACTTCAGTGATCTTCACTGTTGTCTTTTTCCTTATGTCTCCAAGAGAAGTAAAATTGGTGCCCTTTGAAACTTGAAAACCTTTAACTTGTGTACACTGATCTTTTAGTTCGGTTACGATCAGAAGTAGTCAAGTAATCAGAAATCCTAGCTATCAATTTTTAGATTTGACATGAGGTTGGGTTGGACCTTTTTGATAAGGCAAAGCAGAAAGCTCAGAAACCGAAATAGGTAACCATAAACAAGCTTACACGTCATCGAAATGAGGCATGTTGATTGCAGAGACTGCATCCTTGCACGATGCGAATTAGTTATGCTCATCTGCTGATAGGGTGCCTGATGCTTAGATTCAAATATAATTACAAATGGTTTTTCTGGATATAACTCTACAAATACCCTTTTAAGTTGTCCTTATTTCTCAATATGAATAGTTTCTTGATGCCAAAGGATGATGGCAATTTTCACAGGATTGATTTCCATTTATATTTTGGAACTAAATTCCTGAACCAACAAATTGCAATTATTATGGGAATGGCTAAAGTTTTTGCTAATTGTGTCTCCTGTTGTGTTATAGGTTTGATAACAAAAAATATACCAAACACACACTCTCACGACTCACCCATTATGGGTAACACATTATGCTGACAGTCTGACACTGCACTCATTCATACTTTGATGATTATTTTTCCTTGAAGTCTATATAGCCTATAGCCAATCCCTGTATTTGTGTACCTTTAAATCTAATTTTCTTTTTCCCCTAGAATCCTGAAAATGATGCATACTATTGCCGGTCATGCTTCTGAGAATCGGATGACTGCATCTGCCGTTGCTGCTTGCATGGCACCCTTGTTATTAAGACCACTATTAGCGGGCGAATGCGAGTTGGACGACAATTTTGATATGAATGGTGATAATTCTGCTCAGCTTCTTGCCGCGGCTAATGCTGCTAATAATGCTCAAGCCATTGTTACAACTCTGTTGGAGGAGTATGAGAGCATCTTTAATGTAAAGAATTTTCTACCCTTTTTGGTATTTTGTTTCAGAAAACAGTATTGCATTACTTTCTCATTTTCTCATTTCCATACTCGAAGTTAAATAGAGTATGTAGGTTGCTGTTGAACAAGTCATACAAATACTATAATTAAAGAAATAAATAAAAATAGGGGAATACTAATCAGGTCAATGAAACTACAAATGCCAGATATCTGCAAGGTAAGGGACAAAAGTTATTTTGAGTTTGAATTAGCAATAATACACAACATTAATACATTCTCATGATGGGAAGCAGGATTACTCCACTCCTTTTGCATATCCAATGTGTGGAAACACCACAGGCTACAAAACTATTTTTCCCTCCCCCCATTAAACTATTGAAATAATTTGGGAAGGAATATTAGTTCTTACATTGAAAATCCACGACTATTAAATTATTAATGTAGGCTGTACGAGACTTATGTTCTGAGGGCTGCCTGGGGCAAGAATCCCGGAAACAGTTTGAAGCTTTACTATAGGGTTTGTTTATTCCAAGCCTAGTCAATGTTGACATGGTGGAGATGTTGAGCCTCCTTATACGCATTAATTATCCAACCGTTTTAAGTAATACTTGCTTGTCAGTTAGAAAGTTGCTTTCACTCTTCTAGTCTTCTGGTTATTATAGAGAGCAAAAATAGATCACAATAAATTTTAACGATACAATGAATATGGAGGTGTAACAAATTCTATGTTTGATATATAGTATTTCTTTCTAACTGTGTTCTCCCATAGCAAGGCTATGTTATTTGCCAATCCCCGAAAAATAAGTTTTTACTTTTCACATGTTTCTGGTGATACCAAGTTATAGTGTTCTTTTACCCTGCTTCAGGTCGATAATCTGCATAGACGCTCTCTATCAGCTGATTCTCGGATAGAAATTAGTGGAAGTGAGGACTCTTTGGATGACGAAACATTGGCTACAAAAGATAATGGGTTCCATGATGCAGAAAATGAAGTTGCTGCAGAACTACATGATGACCCTGAACGCATATTCAGTGGAAAGTTAAGTGAAAGCAGTGGTTATGCCGGGAGTGATCTTTATGACAATAAGGTATTGTTTCCTTTGCATTGTCAAAATTTATTTTGGCACAGTTTCTTCTTTCTTTCTGTGATGACTGATGGATGAGGAAATTAATAAGTAATCTATGGCATTATGCTTTATTGACAAAAAATAGTAAAACTGTATTCTATAAAAACGAACAGAGTGCAAGAGGTTGAGATGCCCGGATGCCCCACAAAAAGAAAAGGGAGAATTAATGATACAAAATAACTCTATGAATGCTATATTATTACTGATGATGATAAAGAAATAGTGCTTCCAAATCTATGAATGCTTAATTTTCATCTGTGATGATTATATATCAAGGTAAAAGAATTGGATAAAGTTGATGAGCATCTGATTTACGTCAGTTCGTTATCTCTTTGCAGGCACAGGGCTATGGAGGTGATGATTCAGATGCTGAGTCATCTGGAGAAAATTACATTATGGAAAGAAATCAACAGTCATGTAAAGATCCACATAAGTCATCAAGGAATTGCAGTACTCAATTTAATGAGCAGAGTCTAGTAAAGAAAGGAAGTGAAAATCTAGTTACTGAGATGTATGCACCCCGTAAATCACCTGGTATTTCGTCTCAGCGATCAATGGCAGAGATACTCTCTATGGTGGATCCAGGACATACTTTAACAGGACCTGGAGCTGAGTTGTGTGAAGAAACTCCTTCGAGTAAAATAAGTGTCTCCAATGCTGGTGTTAAACGCTCAACTTTTTGGGGAAGAAATACTGTGAGTTGTTTATTTGATCTTGCTGAGGTTTGAAATTTATAGGCATTCTTAAAGAATGCTTTTATTTATAGCAATATAGCATCATATTAATGGATTTTTTTATGTACAACTGTACATGATTTCTCAATTCTCAAGTGACCTATACTTCTCAGCCTTCCTAAGTTGTTTGCTATTTCCCCAAAAATCTGTTTTTTGTATATAACCGATGAAATTTATTTGTTAAAAATCATGGATGAGGATGACCAACTCATGATTCCTGAATGATCATTATAACAACAATCTCTAATATTTGTTCAATTCATATGGAACTATGGAAGTAGTTGTGGAATGGTCTGCTTGCAACTTAATTAATGTAGGATCTAATTGTAATTTGATAAATCCAGTAGATATTAGTGGTATTCCAGTAAGTGTAAGGTCAATTATGTCAGTTTGTACTGAAAAGACGAACAATGTTAGGATAATTATGGGAATACTGAATCGATAAAAAGAACCTACTGGAAATTAACAATATATGCACAGTTGCACATAATTGCCAGATATATCTTTCTAATTATCTTACCATTTTGGTTTCTAGAAATGAAAATTCAATTTTGATATTCCCTTTTTACAGGCCAGGAAAAACACATCGGTGGAGTCAATTGATTCTTCTGGTGAGGAAGAGTGAGTTCTCTTCGAAATCAATCACTTGTTACATGTCTTTGGTTGATGCCTTCTGACTAATCCATAATAACCCAATCTGCTGTGCAGTTTATTAAGTGGATGGTACTGTTTAGTTATCCATCTTTATGTTGTATCTATTATCTGTCTGAATTTCATCATTAACCTCGCCTGATCTCAAGTCCTTTACTATTGTGAGTTGCCTGAGATAACTGTAGTGCGTGCATATTTATGCTAAAGTTATTGTAGTGTATTCTAATATATTTTAAACCCAAATTTCTTAAATTTGG